>JANZLD010443654.1:0-15295 GCA_026413575.1 Erythroxylum carthagenense
AACGCAAAATCAAGATGTACATGTCATGAAGGTCACACATTATCAAAAGACAATGAGACTGATATAGATGTGTCAGTCAAATATGGTTCAAAATCTCACTGACTTTATCTACCATTAGTCACTACTCTTCTAAATATAATGCATATCGACCAATCACAAGAGCAAAAGTACATGTTAAAGTTGCTATGAAATTTTCTAGTCAGTCACACTCTAATCATGAGTATATAATCCCAAAAGCAATAGAAAACGAGAAAATGTTTATTTCATTTGTTTTATTCTTTCTCTCATTTTGATTGAAACTTAAAAATAAGCAAAACAAACAAATTTAAAAACACACATGCATATAAAAAGATAATGTGGAAATGTAAAGGAAAAGAAATTTACTTCCCTTGGATTGCCTCTTAAGAAGCGCCTTTGTTTAGGGTCGCTGGCTCGACTTCTTGTTTCCTCACGTCATAAAATTGTGATCTTTTAGTATTATAGTTAGCACCACTTCCACGCGAGGTTGTTTGAGATAGGGCCTTATCTGATCATTATCCTCATTTAGCCTCTTCCTTATCCTTAGATGCTCAATCCTGACTGAGTCCATATACTCCAAAAATATTTCGAACATCTCTTCACCTTTTTCTTCATCATTCAATTCCTCCAATCTATTATGTAAAGGTAAAGAGTTAGTCTCAAAAATAATTATGGACTCAGTACTTACCTCTGAGATAAAAGATGTGTCCTTTTCAGCTTTGAGCTCCTCCACTTCTTCGACACAAACAATTCGTTGAGGGTTGACCTCAAAATTCTGGAACACCTTGGGTTGATACAACTGCTTCTTTTCGATTTGCGATTCTAGGCTATCAAGGCTTATTGCCATCTGACCCATTAGGTGTTCCATCCTCTGTTGGCTTGCTTTTGTCTCTTGTCGGAATTCTTGCAACTGTTGCTGCATATCCTGTAGAAATTGCAAATTGTTAGTAATCATATTATTAACAAGTTCTTCAAGAGATGCAATTGAATCGTGATGGCTCTCTGAATCTTGGGCATTAGACCATGTGTTTTTTAGAAATTGCCCTCCATCCTTCTAGAATTGTAAAGTATTCTCCTGCAATTGCAACATCAACTCTTCTAGAGATGGACTGGAGTGGTGATAGGAAGCTTCTAATCTGTACGAGAATTGTTGTACATCTTATAGACTTCATGGAAGTAATTATGATGATTATTCCATCCATAACAAAAGTTAGGTTGGTCAGTCCAAACATTGTTATAGGATTGAAAATATGAGTTGTAAAAGAAATTACTTCTGTCCATAAATTTTTTTAACACGAAACAAAAAAAATAAACAAATCATAAAATAATAGGAAGGAAATCAATTACGAACAAATATATACAAAACACTAATTAACTCACAAACAAAAACTAAAACATCGCACTCACCAGCAACGGCACCAAAATTTGACCGCGCATCGTTATGCTGGTCAAAATAAAATAACTAGACTGCTACTATAGCAGTGGCAAGTCTAGGTCGATCCCACAGAGAGTGTGTTTAAAGTTTATGGAATGAAATTAACCGATGTTTAGGAAAAGGGGGGTTTTGGATTTTTAAAGAAGAAAATAAAATAAAACTAACTAATAAAAAACAAATTAAAGAAAACATGCAAAAATTGACACAAGTGGAGAATTCGGTAGGGACCTGGTTCTTTGGTTCAATCTCGGCCTATACCCTAATTAATCATATTTTATTAATTTATTTTTCTTTAACCTCTCCTAGCAACTATTAATCGTAGGTTAAAAATTAACCCGATTTTTTCTTTAGGTTTTGTTTAATCAAGATATGATCATTAATTAAACCTAACCACCGAATAACCAAGGATACGATCTCTAGATGTAATTAGGCAGTAGCATATGAATTAAGGAAACCGATTAATCAAGGTAACAACCACATACGATGCGTCATTTAACCTAGGTCACGTTATCCCTAATGATTACGAATCATCAGTCGCTACACATGAATTTCAATATAACAATTACGGATTATATCGAAATTCTAGCAATGGGTTTGCAATTAACGATTTAATAAGTGCATTAAAATTATCAACTCATAATACCTAATGGGTTCATACACAAATAACTTAATAATAACAAAATTTTGATTATCCATACACAATACCCACATTAATTAAAATAGGATATCACAATCAATTCCTAATAAGAGAAAGAAATAATAAAATAAAAAATACTTAACCCGGGCTATCAACGTCAATGTCACCTCTGAACCGGTGTTGAGATGCCTAGCCCTTTATAGATCTTTTCCAAAAATATATTTCAGCACCCATCCTAATCCCTAGCCAAAAACTCTAAATTCCTATTCAGCTACAACCCCTTTCAATTTCACTGCAACCTCCTTGCTGCGTAGCTACTAGGTCACACCTTTTGTGCCTCCAGCCACAAGCAGAAGCCGTCAAGCTTGCGTCTAAGCCAAAGCCTTCACGCCTGCGTCTCTTCTCCTGCCTTCGTTACTGTGCTTGTGACGTGACCAATAAAGGTCACACATCACTTAAAACCTTGTTCTTCCCCTGCGTGCGTGTTGCCTTTTCCTTTAAATCCTCTGCTTGTTTGTTGTGTTTTTTAGTAAATCGCTGCATATCTACTATTGCTATATGATGTAACAAATAAACTTTGCCACACCCTAAAACCTTTCATGCCAACCCTCTTATTGCTTCCCTGCCCTAAACGTAGATGCTGTCTAGGTTTCACTCGTCTGCATTTAACGTAGGATGCCTGCATAAAATGCAGCCATTGTTGCTTAAGCTTCTCCTTGAAAACATTGGTCCTCCACGCTGCCGTTTCATGTCATCTTTTCTTTTCTCTTTTTTTTTACTTACATTTAAAATTTTCTTCTTCTTTGTCTTCCATTTTTCATCTTTTAATTTTCTTTGTCTCACTCCATGAAAACAAGTGAGTATTGATCTTCAAAAAATATCCCAAATGAGGTGCTTTCGACTCACTTTAATTTCTTTGCTTCCAAATTGTACCTAAAATCACATATGAATTAAAGTGAGTATCTTAAGCATTTTTTATCATTAATCGCTAAGTGTAAATAATTAAATATATCAACAATTAAACACATATCAAAGAGTCACCTCTACTCTATCTCGGCTTGCCTCCCATTCTCTACCAAGAGATTAACATTCATGGAATGTAGTCCCCTTATAGAAAAAAAAATACATAAAAGGATAAGCTCATAGGTGAATAAATTTTTGTCCTATGCAAGGAGGTTACAACTCATAAAATATGTTCTAAACTTGTTGCATATATATTGGAGCTCTCACATTTTTCTTTTAAAAAGCGTAGATAAGACGATTAAGAGACTATTCAAGGACTTCTTATGGAACTATTCAAATGGAGCTAAAAGTCATGCAAAAGTGAAATGGGCTGATATCTGCTATCTAAATGAAGAAGGAGACCTCAACATATATTTGATAAAACTCATCAATCAAACGCTCTTATAGCGATTTTGGTGGATTCTGGAAGACCGAAATTCCTTATGGCTTAGATGCCTTCACTTTTATTTTCTCGAAGGTAAAAGCATTTGGGAGCTCCGTAATAAAGAATCGCATTCTTTCTTTTTGAACCAACTTCTCAAGATGAGGCAAGACGTTGTAGCAGACATGTCTTGTTTTATTGGTAACAGGAAACTCATTACACTATGGTTTGATAATTGGTCAAGAAAAGGAGCTCTTATACACTCCTCAGTGGAAGTAAAGCTTTCTATTCACTTCCCACTTAATACAAAGATGGAAGCTTTCATTAGTGGAACAACTTGGCATTTTCTTGAAGGTATCAACCAATTACAATCAAACTATAATCCAAGTCCATCCCATTGAGACACTTTCTTCTGGCACACTCGCCCAATCGAACAAAAGCATGAGAGAATTGTTACGTTTGCGCAAACCTACAATGAATTGGTCTAGAATTGTATGGAACAAGAACAGTCCTCCAAAGGTTTCTTTCCTCCTATAGCTAGCTATCCAAAACTACCATAGTACAACTGATAGACTCAGGTATTTAACTATTGATAGATATTATCCATTTTGTTTAACAGAGGATGAATCACATGACCACTTATTCTTCACGTGTGAGATCACCAACTAGATTTGGGAAGTTGTTAAAAGGAAATTTCAATGGTCGTTGCCAACTTGTTCGCTCTCAAGTGTTATAAAATGGTTAGCTGATTATTATTCCCCAATGGAATCGATTTATTCTATAACTATTGAACTCTGTGTACAAAGCGTATGGAAGGAGTGCAATGTTCGAAGATTCTTAACTAAGTAGAAATCTATCTCCCTCTTGATACAAGAAACGTTGAAAAGTATCCATGAGATCCTAATGTTGAGACATGTTATTTAACTCATTTACCTCTATTCTTTATCCTGCTCACCTTATGTAAAGCTGAAGTTGAGGAGTTGTAAAGTTCAGTTTAACTAGGATCTCTCCCTTTGTTTTGTTTGTTATTGATGTTATGTACCTATTTATCTTTTATAAATGAATTTTTTATTTTTAAAAAAGGTGACTTAGCCTTTGACAGCTGACCAATGGCTCTTGAGACAACTCGAGGCCTCTTCTCTCATCAGAACAACGTCAGTACCGCCCCCTATGGTTCGTTGTGGCATCTGCTCTATCAAACCTGCTATTTCTCGTGTACCCTTTTCGATGGGAACAAATCCTCTATTCTACTTACCCAATTTCAACCATGTTCTATCCAATATTAGCCATATATTTATTTAAATGTGTGGTTGAGATTGAATGGAACATTATTCGAATTGGGTTAGTGGAATAGAGGATCTCATATGCTTTTTGATTACACGTCTACTCTCATGATCGTAAATGGGCATTGAACGTGCTCAGGAGCAAGTTCAAAAGTTCAAAGAAGCAGTAGAATCTAGAAAAGTTATGATTTTCATTTAATTTTTCAAAGGTTAAAATCAATTCAATTTTATAACGTAATAAAATATGAATAATAAATCATATCTTATTATGAAGTTTGATTCTTTTTTCCTTCTAATCGCTTCTGAACTTGATTCATGTTAACCATCGTAGTCACATACATGTCTGACTTCAAAGGTATTCACAAAATATATTGAGAGAACTCTAGAATTATTGTTAAGAGAGTTAGGCAAGAAGTAATAGCTCCTTTTGAACTTAAACTTATTTATAATAAGGATTTAATCATTCAATAATTTAACTGAAATAAAATTTTAATTTTAATTAAATATCAATTAAGCTCAAATAATATCAAATATCTCATAATAGTCCTTATTTATTAAATATCTCATATTTAATAATATAGTTTCTCAAACTTTACAAACAACCCTAACTTAATTAGAACATCTTTTTTCTCTTCAACTTGTTATTTGTGTGTGATTTATTAGGTTCCTAAATATATTAACAATATATATAAATTACTACCCTAAATCATTTTAGGGTTAGATAAATTAAACTCTTTTAATTTATCTAATTAAACAATTTATATTTATAGATCAAGGTTGGTATCTAGCAATATATCATAATTACCAAAATTTTATAAATGTCAAAATGATTTTAACTAACCTTTCAATGCATGATTTTTTAATATAATTCAATCCTTTAATCACATAAGTCTTCAGTTAGACAGAGATCATTAAACTAATGTCTACTTTATTTAAGTTTAATCATGTTAGTAATCCACAATTAGTAAATTATCATTCTATCTTATCCAAAGATTTCTTAAATCAATACTAATCGAGAATAATGAAACATTCTCTATAGCCGTTTCAAGGTGATGAATTATATATTGATTGCTTAACTACCTTTATATAGTTTACGCTATATCTAATGATTATTGATTGAGCTACCTTTGACTAAAATAAGTCATAAGCAGTATTAAAATATAGCAATTTTTATATGAAATACTTTAGATATATAAATAATGTTCTAAATAGAATTCTCATATCTGGTCAATTGAGTGAAGTTGTTCTTTAACAAGCACCTGCTCATTTGTTAAAATATCTTCATACTTTAGTTTATGAGATTCACTACTTCCTTTATAAAGAAAAAATATAAAATGTGTTAGTCTATTTACGCTCTATTAATGTTCAAGCGATGTTCTATTTACCCTTTATTTACGCTCTATTAATGTTCAAGCAATGTTTTATTTACCCTTTATTTACGCTCTATTAATCCACTACTTCCAACAAGGTCCCATGTTACCAATATTGCCAGCCACAAGTTTCTTTTAGTCACCAACACCCTCTTGCGTGTTCTACCGTTCTTGTCGCCACTTGCAAAATCTCCTTGTGTTGCCTGCATGAACCCTGGCAATGCTTCTCTTTACGCCACCAACATGAACACCAGTAGCGCTTCTCCATAGTGTCGCCATTACTCCAACCTGTCGTAGGCAATAACTTCTCCGAAGGCTCAAATTCTAGAAACTTTAACTAACACTCAAAACCCAGCAACCACAACTCGGGACAATTCAGTTCAACACAAAAACTATTAGGTTTGGATCACTTCTAAGTGGAGCCTAGATCCCAAGTATAAAAGGGTGTTCTTAACCCTAAATAGGTTAAGAAAAATTGGAAAGGTTCAGTTGTAAAAGAAAAGAGAGGGAAAAGAGAAAAGAGAGGCTTAGGTGAGAATTTTCATTATTCTTTCCAACATTGCGCAGTCTTCTTCTAACCTTCGATCACATAGTAATTTCTTGTTGAATCGGCCTGAAATTTTAACCAGAGATTCCTCTCTCGTTGTTCTTCATTCTGAACGGTAGAGATTGGATTTGGAGGTCTCTAAGGTGCCTTGATCTTCAGTCGAAGTTGTTGTCAGATTCTAAGGGTGATATTGTTCTCAACTCTTTGATTCTTTCATCTTATTGATGACTGTTGATGTCTCTGGAGTTGAGTGGTGACTCTAGTTATATCTAGAGATGAAAAACTCTTTGTAACTTGAATGGTGATAGTGAAGTTTTTCTTTACTGGACTAGGTCTTGTGATTTTTCTTTTCTCACACTAAGGGAGGTTTTCTACGTAAAAATTGCCTGTGTGCCTTATTTCTTGCTGCTTAGTTTCTTGCTCTTGTGAGTTTGTTGGCTGTTGTTTTTCTTTTGGTGTTGGTTATGTTTGTTCACACAGGGAAAGGTTTATTGGTTATGGTTACTTTGTTTCCGTTGCGTGACCGACTCCTGCTTTCCTAATAAGTGGTATCAAAGCTTTTTGGTTTGGGATATTTGTGGTTGTGGTGAACAATGAAAGTTGTCAACACTAGTAGGATGGCTACTTTGAATGGTGTCAATTATGTTCTTTGAAAGGGCAAGATAGAGGATCTGCTTTATCAGAAGAATTTTTACTTACCGGTATTTGCCACTGAAAAGTCTAATGATAAATCGGATGAAGAATGGAATCTGATGTATAGATAGGTGTGTGGTTTTATCAGACAGTGGGTTGACAACAATATTTTGAATCATATTTTTGGTGAGACACGTGCTCAGAACTTGTAAGAGTAGCTTGAGAAGCTGTATGCTCGAAACATTGGGAACAATAAGATGTTCTTAATAAAGCAAATGTTAGCTTTGAACTATAGTGATGGGACTCCTATAACAAATCACTTGAATAACTTCTAGGGAATTATGAATTAGTTGTTAACAATGGGGATTAGATTCAATGAAGAAATACAAGGTTTATTTCTCCTTGGCTCCTTACCAGACTCTTAGGAAACTTTTAGATCTTCATTGTCAAATTCTATTCTAGATGGTGTTATCTCTATGGATCTTGCCATGAGCAGTGTATTGAATGAAGAAATGAGAAGAAAGTCTAAGGTTTCCTCCTCGACAGATGTCTTGGTGACTACCTCTAGGGGAGAAATAACAACTAAGGTTCTCAAAACAGAGAGCAAAGTTGAAATAAATCCAAAAGCTGATACAAAGATGTTAAGTGTTTTCACTATGATAAGAAAGGGCACTTGTAGAAAAATTACTGGAAGTTGAAGAAAGAGAAGAAAGGCAACAAAGGCAAGGAAGAAAAGAAAAAGAATGACAATGAGAATTGTGTTGTTATTGCCACTGAAGAAGACCTTGTGACAGTCCTTAATGAGAGCCTAGTTGGAGTTGTTTGTGATGAATCAAGCTGGGTTGTGGATAATGGTGCTTGTTCTTATGTTACATTAAGGAAGGATTTTTTCTCATCTTATAATCTAGGTGACTATGGGCTATTGAATATGGGAAATGAAACTATCTCTAACATGGCTGGCATTGGGACAATTGTGTTGGAAACAAGTATGGGAACTAAACTTTTGAACAATGTTAAGCATACACCTGATGTTAATTTGCACTTGATATCTATTGGTAATCTTGATGATGAGAGTTATGTGAGTACCAATGGTGGTGGTATGTGGAAGCTCACTAAAGGTTCTTTGGTGGTGGCTCGTGGTAGAAAACACTCTGGCTTGTACTGGACAACAACTTCAGTATGTACTGGCAGGGTGAATGCAGTTGAGAATAACTCTTTAGTGTTATGGCATAGGAGACTTAACCACATTAGTGATAAGAGATTGAATGTGTTGGTCAAGAAGAATCTCTTATCAGATTTAAAGGGTACTAAACTGGAGAAGTGTGAGCACTGCTTGGCTGGAAAACAACACAGAGTTTCTTTTAAGACTAATCCTCCTTCAAGAGAGACTGAGTTGCTTGAGTTGGTGCATTCAGATTTGTGTGGTCCTATGAAGATAAGGACTTTGAGGGGTGCATTATAGTTTATTTCCTTCATTAATGATTGTTCTAGGAAATTATGGGTCTATGTCTTGAAGACTAAAGACCAAGTGTTGGGAGTTTTTAAGCAGTTTCAAGCTTTTGTTGAGAGAGAGATTGGAAAGAAGCTGAAGTGCATTCGCACTAACAACGGTGGTGAATTCTATGGACTGTTTGATGAATACTGTAGACAGATGGGCATTAGACACTAAAAGACTCCTCAGCTTAACAACTTAGCAAAGAGGATGAACAGGACCTTAATTGAGAGAGTTATATCCATGCTTTTTGAAGCTAAGTTGCCTGATTCATTTTAGGGTGAGGCTATATTAGCAGCTGCACGTGTTATTAATTTGTCTTCCACTATTGTTTTGAAGGGTGATGTTCCAAACAAGGTGTAGTATAGCAAGGATGTTTCCTATGACCACTTAAGAGTGTTTGGATGTAAAGCTTTTGTGCATATGCCTAACGATGAGAGGTCCAAGTTGGATGCCAATACAAGCCAGTACATCTTCATTGGTTATGGCTTTGACGAGTTTGGTTATAGGCTGTATGATCCTGTTGAGAAGAAACTTATGAGAATTCGTGTTGTTATCTTCATGGAGGATCAAACCATTGAAGATATTAACAAGGTAGAGAAGCCAGGGCATTCTAGTTTTAGTAGTCTGATTGATCTTGATCCTATTCCTCATATTGGTGTTCATGATATTGCTGGACCTAATGATCATGATGAAGTCCAAAATTATGTTCTTGATCAACATGTTGATGTTGAAAATGCTGATGGTGATGTTGATAATGATGAGGTAGATGTTCATGTTCCTGAAGTTGTGGATCAGCTGGCTGTTCCACTTAGGAGGTCTACTAGACAATATGTTCCTTCTTCCTGTTACTCACCTGAGGATTGGGTGTTACTCACTGATGGGAGAGAACCTGAATATTATGAGAAAGCCATTGAAGATGAGCATAAGGATCATTGGATTGAAGCTATGCAAGATGAGATGAAATCTTTACATGAAAATCACACCTATGAGTTGGTGAAGTTGCCTAAGGGCATGAGAGTTTTGAAGAACAAGTGGGTGT
This sequence comes from Erythroxylum carthagenense, assembly GCA_026413575.1. Lineage (NCBI taxonomy): Eukaryota > Viridiplantae > Streptophyta > Magnoliopsida > Malpighiales > Erythroxylaceae > Erythroxylum > Erythroxylum carthagenense. The sequence goes on from JANZLD010443654.1 coordinate 9,842, forward strand.
TAGAATCAAAACTGAAGAGCACAGTTTGAAGCCACAGTATAAGGCTAGATTGGTTGTTAAAGGATTTGGTCAAAACAAGGGTATTGACTTTGATGAAATCTTTTCTCCTATTATAAAAATGTCTTCTATCTGAACAGTTATTGGTTATGCTGCTAGTCTTGATATAGAGATTAAGCAGATGGATGTGAAGACAGCCTTTTTTTATGGTGACTTGGAGGAGGAGATTTAAATGGAATAACCTGAGGGCTTCAAGGTGAAAGGAAAAGAAGACTTTGTGTGCAAACTGAAGAAGAGCTTGTATGGGTTGAAGCATTCTCCTAGGTAGTGGTATAAGAAGTTTGAATCAGTTATGGGGGAGCAAGGCTACAAGCAGACTTCTGGAGATCACTATGTGTTTGTATGCAGATTTTCTCAGGATGATTTTATCATATTGTTACCTTATGTGGATGATATGTTGATTATAGGCAGGAATGCTTCTAAGATTGCTGAGCTGAAGAAGCACCTAAGTAAGTCTTTTGCCATGAAAGACTTGGGTCATGCCGAGAAAATTTTAGGCATGAGAATTACTCGTTGCAAGGATGTCAGGAAGCTGTACTTGTCTCAAGAGAAGTACATAAAGAAATACTTCAAAGTTTCAGTATGACTGGGGCTAAAACTATTGTTAGCCCACTTGTTCCTCATTTCAGGTTGAGTGTCAACCGGTGTCCTTCTATAGACAAAGAGAAGGAAGCGATGAAGAAAGTTCCATATGCCTCAGGAGTTGGTAGTTTAATGTATACCATAGTGTGTACCAAGCTAGACATTGCTCATGTAGTTAGTACAGTGAGTCATTTTCTCTCTAATCTAGGTAAAGAACATTGGAATGTGGTGAAGTGGATTATGAGGTGTCTTAGAGGTACAACTAACTTGAGTCTTAGTTTTAGTGGTAATAAGCCTTTATTAGTTGGTTTTACTGATACAGACATGGCAGGAGATGTTAATTCTCGAAAGTCTACATCAGGTTTCATTATCAAGTTTGCAGAGGGAGCTATAGCATGCCAGTCAAGGTTGCAGAAGTGTATTGCTTTGTCAACCACAGAGGCTAAGTTTATTGTAGCTACAGAGGTTTGCAAGGAGTTGTTATGGATGAAAACCTTTCTTCTGGAGCTTGGTTTCAAGTAGGATTGATATGTGTTTTTTTGTGACAACCAGAGTGTCCTTCATCTCGGTAAGAATGCTAGTTTCCATGCAAAGTTGAAGCACATTGATGTTAGGTATGATTGGATATGAGATGTGGTGAATTCTAAGTTGTTAAAGGGGCTAACATGATAACTAAAGCATTGCTGAAGGAGAAGCTTGAGACTTGTTGCTTGATGGCCGGTATGGCCAGATCCTCCACTTAGTCGTGAGGGGGAGATTTGTTGGGTTTGGGTCACTTCTAAGTAGAGCCCAAAGCCGAAGTATAAACAGGTGTTTTTAACCCTAAATAGGTTAAGAAAAATTAGAGAGGTTCAGTCGTAAAAGAAAAGAGAGGGAAAAGAGAAAAGAGAGGCTTAGGTAGGAATTTTCGTTATTCTTTCCAGCATTGTGCAGTCTTCTTCTAACCTATGATCGCATGGTGATTTCTTGTCGGATCGTCTTGAAATTTTAACCAGAGATTCCTCCCTCGTTGTTCTCTCATTCTAAACGGTGGAGATTGGATTTAAAGGTCTCTAAGGTGCCCTAATCTTCATTCTAAGTTGTTGTCAGCTTCTAAGGGTGATATTGTTCTCAACTCTTTGATTCTTTCATCTTGTTGATAACTATTGTTGTCTCTTGAGTTGAGTGGTGACTCCAGTTATATCTAGAGGTGAAAAACTCTTTGTAACTTGATTGGTGATAGTGGACCTTTTTTTTACTGGATTAGTTCCCGTGGTTCTTCCTTTCTCACACTGAGCGAGATTTTCTACGTAAAAATTGCCTGTGTGCTTTATTTCTTGCTGCTTATGTTCTTGCTCTTGTGAGTTTGTTGGTTGTTGTTTTTCTTTTGGTGTTGGTTGTGTTTGTTCACATAGGAAAATGTTTATTGATTTTGGTTACTTTGTTTTCGCTGCGTGACCGACTCCTCCTTTTTCGAACAAAAGCACATATGCTTTACAAATTTTTCTTGATCATTTGTGGTATAGCTTTATTTTAGTCGCCAATAGTTGGTGACTTCACCACCAATCAAGGTTGTTTTTTCTTTTATTTTCCAACAATCTTATTTCCCAAACCAATACTTAGAAAAACAAGCAATAAATTGTATACTAGAATTCCAAATTCTTTTTTTTTTGGGTCTTCGGTTGAACTTTTCATGTACAATATTAATCATAATTGAATTAGATTTAAGGTTTTATGAAATTTCAATCTAAACCTTTTAGATTAAAATTAATCATATCCAAATATGATTTTAGGGCTTTAATTTCAATTCCAACATTCAGGATCAATAACAACCAAATAATTTAATTAAATTATAAAATTAAAATCTACTATGATACCATCGTTAGAAAATTGGGATGGAAATTGATCCCTACCACAGAGGAAAAATTACAAAACATTTTTATATTTTAATTTTCTGAAATCCAAGATTACTTTAGTTATATAAAATCATTAACAATTAAATCATAATAAAACATGAATCTTAATTCGTACCTTATTCCAAAACTTAATCTTTATCTTATCTTATCCCTCTAACTGTTTCTAAAACTAATCCATCTCAACCATCGTAGCTACACAAGTGTCCGACCTTTAACTGTATCTATAGAACAAGTTGAGAGAATTTTGTAATTCTTACAGAGAGGGTTAAGCAAGAAGCGCTACTCCATTAGAGTTTTAGTGTATTTATAATAAGTTTTGAATATGTTAGTAATTTAATTGAAATTAAATTTTAATTTCATTTAAACTTTAATCAGAATTAAAATAACTCTAAATAAATACTAATTATGTTCAAATAAGATCTAATATCTCATTTTGATCCTTATTTATTAAATATCTCATATTTAACCGTAAAACTTTTCAAACTTTACAATCAATTCCTACTTATTTAAAATATTTTTGCTCTCTTCAACCTATTTTTATGTGAGACCTTAATTTATCTAATTCTAACTATAATTATAATTCATAATTAGACTTAATTTATCTAATTCTAACTATAATTATAATTCATAATTAGAATTAGATAAAATTAAAAATTCTTTTAATTTATCTTTATTTTTCTAATTAAATAATTTACAATTATAGATCAAGATTGGCATCTAGCAATACATCATGACCATCTATATATTTAGGAATGTCAAAGTAGTTTTGACTAATGTTTCCGTGCATGATTTTTCTGTATACTTTAAAATTTTCATCCTACCATGTTTTGATTAGATATAAAGCATGAAATTAATGTTTACTCTGTTTTGAGTCCAATCATATCAGTTCTCCGCCATTAGCTATTAATTTAATTAATGATATTTGTAAACTATTTACAAAAATCATATTACCTTGGCCAAAGATTTCTTAAATCAATTTTAATCGATAACAGCGTAACATTCTCTCTAATTACTTTAGAGTGATGAATCATATCTTGATCTTCCTCAATATAGTTCATATTACATCCAATAACTACCAACTGAACAACTTATGATTATAATAGGCCATAAGTAGTATCAAAACATAGCAATCCCTATACAAAATAATTTTGGTGACCTCAAGTCAAAGGATCACTTATACGATCATCACAATGAAAATTTTCATACACCTACAAGTAATATTCTAAAAGGATTTCGCATATCAAATTTGTTCAGTGAACTTGTTCTCTAACAAGCACTCACACATTTGTTTAAGTATCTCCATACTTTAGTCTATGAGATCAACTCATTCCTTCACAAGGAAAAAAAAGTGTGATAGAATTTTTACTTTTTATTAATGTTAAGTCTTAATAGAACAATGAATAGGAATACTTTAGGAATAATACATAACTGCAATATGAATTTCATAATTATATTCTCATTATAGTTTTATTTGCAATGTATAATCATCCCATAGTCTTTATCATATATACTTAAACATGTACATGATAAAGAATGCCTTTAAATACATTATAAGAGTTAAGACATTTATTGACAACTTTTTTGTGACTAACTATCATTTCGTCACAGATATGAGGTTTTTTTTGACAAAACAATTGATTGGCAATATTGTTTAGATTAACTGTGATGATCTATTCTTTTGTCACTAGTACAATAGTAATTATGACAATTTAGTATCTTTTACAATTAAATTGTAACTATTAATATATTAATAGTGTCAAATTTTCTTTTATCACTAAGTTCTGTCACTAAAAACATATGCAATTTGATGTCAAAGTAATTTTGATTAGAATGAACTGTAATTGTTACTAAACATATGTTAATCACTAATATTTTCTATTTGTTATGACAAAAGATAGTTTGGTCATTAATATTTTTCTCTTGCTATGACGAAACGATTTACCATTACACGACATTATACTTTTTTGTGATGAAAACTTTTGTCAATAAAAATTCAATTAGTTAGTGTCTACTTAATATTGTCACAAAAACTGAACTATCACTATGGTCAGTACTATTCGTAATTTAGTGACAATCTTTTTATGACCAACTATCATTTTGTCACAAATATGAGGTTTTTTGTGACAAAACAATTTATCGGTACTATTGTTTGGATTAACTGTGATGATTTATTTTTTGTCACTAATATGATGGCAATTATGATAATTTAGTATCTTTCGCAGTTAAATTGTCACTATTAATATATTAATAGTGTCAAAATTTCTTTTATCACCAAGTTTTGTCACTAAAAGCATATGTAATTTGGCACCAAAGTAATTTTGACAGGAATAAATTGTAATTGTGATAAAACATATGTTGGTCACTAATATTTTCTATTTGTTGTGATAAAACATAATTTGATCACTAATATTTTTCTCTTCCTGTGATGAAACAATTTATCGTTATACGATATTTTACTTTTCGTGACAAAAATTTTTGTCAATAAAAATTCAGTTAGTTAATGTCTACTTAATATTGTCACAAAAACGGAACTATCATTATAATCACTACTATTCGTAATTTTTGTGACAAGAGATTTTATTGTCATTTGACATCAACTTTTTGCTACAAAGGTTATTATCAATATAAACATAACAGATTAATGATAATTATTTCTTGTTATAATAACATATTAAAATTAACACTCTAACGGTTAATTTTGTTAGTATTGTACAAATTTTAAGGACTAGAAACTACTTGCCATGGTTTTTTTCTTATTATTTGCAAAAAAAATTTAAATATTTTCTTATAAAATATTCAAACTACATGTAAAATCCCGTCCCCATATCAAGGGTTAGGACCCAAAATTTCAATACATGTAAGCTTAAAGAGAGACTAAGGAATGCATTTTTCTTGCTTATGCATAATGTTAGCATACATG
>JANZLD010444075.1:0-15290 GCA_026413575.1 Erythroxylum carthagenense
CAATATTACTCATTTATCGATCAATATAGGGACTATATGCAAATGTCGAATGCCCAAAATACACATGCACTCAAATCCTATACCATCCGAATTACCAATATGCCCTCCATACTGGTAACGGGATGTTACATCCCTCAACTTCAATCATTCCATAAGAGGTAACATTCTTCACAACAAAGGGTCCCAACCATCTAGAGCTCAATTTACCTACAAATAGCTTCAATCTCAAATTGAAAAGTAAAACTTTCTCTCCTGGGGCAAATTCTTTCCTCATGATGTGTTGGTTATGCCATTTCCTTGTTTTCTCTTTGTAGCTTTTGGAGTTCTTATATGCTTCATTTCAAAATTCTTCCAATTCACACAACTGAAGAGACTGATTTTCAACCGGTTTTTGCTAATCAAGATTTAACTTCCTAACTACAAAATAAGCCTTATATTCCAACTCCACTGAAAGATGACAAGCTTTTCCAAAAATTAAATGATATGAAGACATGCCAATTGGAGTCTTGAAAGCCGTCCTATATGCCCAAAGGGCATCATCAAGCTTGAGAGCCCAATCTTTCCTGTTGGGTTTCACTGTCTTCTCAAGAATGTCCTTGATCTCTCGATTTGATATTTCCACTTGGTCATTTGACTATGGTGGTAAGGTAAAGCAACCTTGTGTCGAACTCCATATTTGGTTAAAAGATTACCCAGAAGCTTGTTGCAAATGTGGGTACCTTCATTGATAATAATGGCCCTTGGAGTGTCGAATCTTGTGAAAATATTTTTCTTGAGAAATCTGAGAACAGCCTTTGCGTCATTTGTTGGTGAAGATATGGCTTCAACCCATTTTGATACATAGTCCACTGCCAAAAGGATATAGGATTGTCCACAAGATTTGGGGAATGGTCCTATGAAGTCAATACCCCACAAATCGAAGAGTTCTACCTAAAAAATGTTGGTCAAAGGAAGCTCATGATGTCATGAGATATTACCCATTTGTTGACATCAGTCATATGTATTAGTGAAAGCATAGCTGTCCTTATGAAGCATAGGCCAATAGAAACCATATTGGAGAACTTTTGCTGCTGTTCTTGTTGGGCCAAAGTGACCTCCATATGGTGATGAATGATAATGCTCCAAAATTGTTAGGACTTCATTTTTCGGGATACATCTTCGAATCAGTTGATCGGGATCTCTCTTGAACAATAAAGGCTCATCCCATAGATAACTTTTCGCATCAAATAGGAACTTTTTCTTTTGATATGGACTTAAATATAGAGGAATCAAGCATGTTGCTAAATAATTCACCATATCGGAAAACTATAGAAGCTTTTCATTAACTCTGAATAACTGCTCATCTGCGAACGTCTCTTGGATAGGTATTGGTAGCTTTGATTCCTTAAGCTCTAATCGAGATAAATGGTCGACAACTATATTTTTGGTCCCCTTTTTGTCTTTGATTTCCACATCAAACTCTTGCAAAAACAACACCCATCGAATGAGTCACGGCTTAGCATCTTTCTTTGCAAACAAATATCAAATTGCTGTATGATCTGTGAAAACCACAACCTTGGACCTAATGATATACGACCGAAACTTGTCTAAAGCAAAAACAACCACCAACATTTCCTTCTTTGTAGTAGTGTAATTTTGCTGGGCATCATCCAAAGTTCGGCTAGAGTAGTAGATAACCTTGAACACTTTCTTTCACCTTTGGCCTAAAGCTGCTTCTACTGTGAAGTCACTTGCATCACACATAATTTTAAATGGTTATTGCCAATTAGGTGTGATCATCATATGAACTGAAATCAATTTTTTCTTGATCAACTCAAAAGCCTTCAACCAATTCTCATTGAATTCAAATTTCACATCCTTTTCCAAGAGATTGCAAAGGGGTTTGGTGATCTTAGAGAAGTCTTTAATGAATCTCCTGTAAAACCCCCAATGTCCAAGGAAACTACGGATACCCTTTACATTTGTCGGTGGAGGAAGCTTTTCAATGGTTGCTATTTTGGCTCGGTCTACTTCAATGCCATGGGCAGGCACTTTGTGATCCAACACAATTCCTTCCCTCACCATAAAATGACATTTCTCCTAATTGAGCACCAAGTTGGTATCTTGACATCTTTTCAACACTAGAGACAAATTATGTAAACATTTATCAAATAAATCACCAAAAATAAAAAATTATCCATAAAGACTTCTATGAAATTCTCAACCATATCCGAAAAGATAGCCATGATGAAACTCTGAAATGTAGCGGGAGCATTGGAAAGACTAAAAGGCATGCTCCTAAATGTAAATGTGCCAAAAGGATAATTAAATGTGGTCTTTTCTTGATCTTCAGATGCTAGGGCTATTTGGTAAAAAAATAGTAAAATGCATGTCCAGCAAGCCTGTCTAACATCTAATTTATGAATGGCAAAAGAAAATGGCCCTTCCTACTGGCCTTCTTCAACTTCCTATAATCTATACAAACCCTCCATCCAGTGATTGTCCTAATCGAAATAGTCTCATTGTTATCATCTTTAACTACAGTGAATCCATGTCTTTTAGGAACAACCTGAGTAGGACTAACCTATGAACTATCAGAAATTGGGTAAATGATTCCAGCCTTAAGCTACTTATGAATCTCGTTCCTAACCACTTCCTTCATTACTAGGTTTAATTTTTTTTGGGGTTCAATGCTAGGGTTGAATGACTCCTCCATAAGAATTTTATGCATTACAATAAAAGGACTAATTCCCTTAAAGTCTAAAATTGACCAACCCAATGCATTTTTTAACTCCCTTAACCCTAAGCAATTTTTCTTCTTCTACATGAATCAATGAAGATGAAATAATGACAGGAAAAGTTTGATTAGCACCTAAGAATGCATATTTCAAATTTTCAGGTGCACTTCTTTCATATCACCAACAATATTAACATTAGTCACAAAAAACAAAGACTCAGTTTGATCAAAATTTTTCAATCATTAAAAAGAATTCAATACCATCATAAAACAAGCATCATCATCATCCATAACATCTTTTCTAAACATACCTTCCAAACATGTCAATAATGGGTCTTTAGATATAAGGGAAGGAAAAGATGTTACCATACAAGAGGATATGACATCCACCCTGTTGCAAGTCCATGTATCACTTAGATGTTTGAGCGATCTGTATATGTTAAACTTCACCTTCTCGCCATTATCATACAAGGTTAGCTCTTCTTGTTACATGTCAATCACTGCACCTCCGGTAGCTAAGAATGGTCACCCAAGTATGATCGGGATCCCCTTATCTTCTTCCATATGAAGCACTACAAAGTCTGTAGGGAGAATAAATTTGTCAACACAAATAACAACATCTTCTATAATACCTCGAGGATAATTCAGAGAACGGTCGGTTAGTTAGAGGCAAATTGTCGATAGCTTGACTTCTCCTAATCCCAGCCTTTGGAAGATAGACAGAGACATGAGATTTATGCTTTCCCCTAAATTGCAAAGCACTTTACTAAAATATGTGTTGCCAATCTCACACGAAATTGTGAAGCTTCCAGGATCTTTCAATTTTTATGGTAACTTTCTTTAGAAGACTGCACTACACCTCTCGGTCATCAATACCATTTCATAGTCTCTAAATCTCCTCTTTTTGGTAACAATTTCCTTGATGAATTTTGCATAATTCGATAATTGCTCAATAGCTTCAATCAAGGGAATGTTGATCTCAAGTTTCTTAAAGACTTCAAGGAATTTTGCAAATTGATCATTGATTTTCTTCTGCTGAAATAATTAAGGATATGGCAGCTTGGGGATAATTTTTGTTTGTAGTTCACCTTTTATTTTCTTCTCCAAGTTAAATTCCTTCTCAACTTGTGTAACCACACTTGCTTCTTCACAAGTATTCTTTCCTTTGTTCTGGTTGGATTTTATAGAGCTCTATTCTTTAGGTTTCACTTCTTCTAATTCCTTTCCTCTTTGAAGAATGATGGCCTTGCACTACTCTCTTGGGTTAGTTTTAGTATTACTTAAAAATTTCATTTGATTCAAATTCCCGAAAACATTTGCAAGTTGTCTCAATTGAACTTCTAAACCCTTCACTGAAGTCCCAATACTGGCTACTTGCATCTTTTGCTCATCCATCTCCTCATTCTTGTGAAAACGGTTTCTTGTCTTAGTTACAAGAGTTCCAATCATTTCTTCTAAGGAAGGTCTCCGTTATGCCAATGGTGTTCCATATCTAAGTGGGTGGGCTATGTTCCTTTGAATACCATAGTTATATTGCACCTTAGAGTTGTAGCCTTGACCATATGGATTTCCCATTGGTTGTGACTTAAATCCTAAGTTCCTTTGATTAACAAACTGAGCTAGTTCCACCCCCTCATCATTGGTGTAGAATGATTGACTAGTAGCTGCCACCTGCTCATTCTGTTTTTCCTTTAACATGAATTTTGAAAATTGATTTGATACGGCTGCCAATTGAGTAGATAATTGAGTCACTTGGTCCACTTCTAAGATTCCTCTCTTTCCATTAGCTCTCTTAGAGGACCACTGGTAGTTGTTCGAAGCCATATCTTCTAGCAATGCACATGCTTCTTGAGATGTTTTTCTCATCAGAGTACCACCTGCTGCTGCATCTACAATAGTTCAAGTCTGGTCATTCAGCCCGTTATAGAACATTTCCACATGTACCCTCTCTTGATATCTGTGATGTGGACACTTTGTCAAAAGGTCTTTGTACCTCTCCTAAACTTCGTGCAATGGTTCCAAGTCATGCTGTCTAAATGTACTGCTCTCAGCTCTTAACTTCGCAGCTTTACTAGGTGCAAAAAATTTAATCAAGAATTGTTGTGCCACGTCTTGCCAAGTTCACATTCTATCAGTAGAAATTGAATGACGCCAATTTTTTGCTTTGTCCCGAAGAGAAAATGGGAACAAAGTGAGTCTAATGTCATCTTGTATTGCCTCTTTAATCTTGATAGTGTCACATAATTCCTAGAGGCTTGTAAGATGACCATTTGGATTCTTGACTGGTGCTCCTTCAAACTGATTTGTCTGAACCAAATTGACGAGTCTAGGTGAAATATGAAAATTCTGAGCATGAATATTAGGTCTTTGGAAACTGTGATAATTGTCCACCACTGTAGGCTGAAAATATTCCCTAATAGGACGTTGATGCAACTGTTCTTGTTCATTTTCGTTATCTCCTCTTCCATTTCCTCTAGTCAAATTAGTTGCACTAAGTCTGGCTTTTAACTGAGCTAATCTTTGAGCCATTTCATCCCTCTCTCTTTGAATTCTCTGAAGTTCTTCTGCTTGATTTTCCATTTTCTTTTGCTGTCGAATTGACTTTACTGTTCTTTCTAACTCTAGGTCAAATTGTCTTTCTTACCCTCTAGTGGTTTAGGGCATACAATCCTCTTACACATAAGCTACGCAAGAAAACAAAAATGCAAGAAGGAAAAGAAACAAATAAGTTACTCTAGGGATAAAAAAAACCAACAAGTAAATATCAAACTAGCTATAGAAGCAAACATTCAAACATTCGATCCCTGAAAACGGCGTCAAAAACTTATTTGTGAATCGTAAGTGCACGGTTATCGAAGTGATTAATAAATCGGTAAGAACTGAGTCATGTCCACAGGAATTATGAGAAAGTTCAATTCTACACTAGCTAACGATGTTTGAAATCAAGTTGGGTGAAATTTTAGAAAATTAAAGGCAATGTAAAGAATAATTAAAAACTCAAATAAATTTCTAAACAACTACCTAATTCAATGCTACCAAAGTAGCTATGAATATGACAAATTTGTGCACTAACTAATTAAGAAAAGAGTGCAATGTTCGTAAACCGCAAGTGCACGGTTGTCAAAGTGAGTAATAAGTTGGTAAGAATCGAGTCGTGTTCATAGAGATTATGATAAAGTTCAATTCTACACTAGCTAACGGTATTATAAACCGAGTTGAGTGAAATTTTAGGAAATTAAAATTTCTGTAAATTTTTTTATAAAAAACTTAAATAAATTTCTAAACAACTACCCAATTCATTGCAATCAAAATAACTATGAATATGAAAATTTTGTGTAGTAACTAATTAAGAAAAGATTGCAACAATTGACTAATTAAAAGTATTAACTTCAATGGGGAATGACTTTCTCTTAGGGAACGATAATTTTGTCAACCTTAATATTGAATTAGCTATCCTCCACAAATGAAATATCCTAACCTTGTAGGTGAATTTTAAGATTAATTAATCTCCTTTTTTCAAAGATGAATTAATCTATCAACTCTAGGTGTCATTTAGTAATCCCTTACTTAAATTCTTCCTAGAGTTTCTTAAATCCCAAACCTTCAATTTTCACCTCCTAAGTTTCTTGGGTCTCCCAACTCACAAGAAAGTCTTAGTCCAAATTTCCTTTAATTTTCTAGCAAAAACTCTCTTTTTTTTAAAGGAAAATTTATACCAGGGCAATTTCCAATAATGCGAAGGAAGAACAAATAAACCCAAGGAAAAATCAACAAATATATAAATTTTCAGTCATGGATTCCAAAAAAATTTAATATTAAAGCATCACCAAAACATCAAATCCTTAAGAGAAATTAAAGTTCTAGCCACAAATTATCATGCTAAACAATTTAAAAATATAAAAGCTAGACAAATTCATAAGAAATCAATTATAAAGGAAGAATAAAGCTCCAAATCTGCAGTAGAATAAAATGCTATCCCCTCTCCTTGCGTGGCTGCCTTGTTATTCAGTGGGGGCTTCTTGAATGGAAGCTGGATTGATGCGTGGAGGCTGGTGAGTGGAAGCTCCCCATCCGTGAGTGGAAATGAATAAATGAAGGTTGCTGCTTGTGTGAGTGGAGGCTGGTGAGTAGAGTATGGATCGAAGGTAGAGGTTGCTCTTATGCATGAAGTGAGTGGCTTCTGCATTGCTGGGCATTGGTGAAGGCTTGATGGGTGTTTTGCTGTGGTTGGCTGTTGGAGTTGCGTGGAAGTGGAGTGAAAAGCTAGCTGATGTGTACGTGAAAGGGTGGTGTGCGTTGTTGTGGAGGCTAGCTGTTTGGAAGTGGGGGCTATATGGATTTAGGCTGATGCTTGTGTGAGTGAAAATCGAGGGTGTGACATTACTTGGCTGGTAAATGGAGGCTACGGTGTTCTTTGCATGAATGTGAGTGAAAAACATATGGCTTGTGCATGAGTGGAGGCTGGAGAGGAATCAAGAGTGTGGTTTGGAAGTGTGGCAGTTGGTGAGTGGCATGGTGTGTGTGAAGAGTTGCTTGGTGGAAGCATGGGATGCTTTTGTATATACAGCTTGTGTTGGAGTGGAGGGTATTTTAAGCAATTAGCTATATGGATGATGAAGTATGAATGTTGTGTTAGTGGAGTGGATCAAGTGTATACATTGTTGTGTGTGGGGTTGAATGGAAGCAGCTGCGTGGAGTAAGTATGGAGCTTGTGATTGACGTTGTTGTGGAATGGAATGTGGGGCTGGTGGATTGGAGAATGAGCTGAGTGGTTCTTTGGGGGATGAGGTAGCTGTTGCATGGGTTGAAATAATTAAAAAGTGGGGGCTGTTTTTAATGAATGAGGCATGGAGAGTTGCATTGATGGAGGGGCTGTGTTGTTAGTTAAAATGGGAGCTAGGTGGGGGCTACTTGTGTGGGGTGATGGAGTGAAAAGCAAGCCCTACTGTGAGTGGAAACTGAGAAATATATGGAGCTTGCATGCTGGAGGTATGGAGAGTGAAATGAGAGGAGTGTTGGAGTGAGGCTAGTTTTTCAAAACAACTCTAATTTTTCAAGGTCAATTTCGACAGTGCATAAAAACTAAATGGTGATGATTTAGGAGCTTAAATTTTATCATATCTTCGTCTTTGAGTTAGCTTCAATATAAGACTTGAATCACTGAATTTTACCATTTGAGTCAAAAGTTATGATAAAAACATCGTCAAAAGGTCATTCTAGCCATCCAAAATCTGATGCAACATTTAGAAATTTATTTCTCCTAAATTCCAACTCAGAAAATCTGTAATTAATCTCCAAAAAACTGTCAATGATTCGAGAATTTAAGTATGAAATTTCAGAATTTTTGGCTAAACCAATCTCGAAATAAAAATCCCACAATGACTAAAGGTCAAGTCTGCCAGAAATCCAAAAACAGTGCAATTCGAGTCTATTTGTTTCATTTATGCATTTTACGTCAACAAACCTCGAATAATGCTAAAACATGATAAACTAGCTATAGATGAACATAAAATGAACGTAAATGACTTTAAATTAAGTCCTAAAGATATATGCAAATATGAGTGTATCATGGAACAATTCACTAATAAGAAATATTCACGTCAATGGGGGAATGACTTTCTCTTAAGGAATGATATTTTGCTGACCTTAATATTGAATTAGCTATTCTCTACAAATGAAATATCCTAACCTTGTAGGTGAATTTTAAGAGTAATAATCCCCTTCTCCTAAAGGTGAATTAATCTATTCACTCTAGATATCACTTAGTAATCCCTTACTTAAGTTCTTCCTAGAGTTTCTTAAGTCCCAAACCTTCAATTTTCACCTCTTACATTTCTTGGGTCTCCCAACTCACAAGAAAATCCTAGTCGAAATTCCTTTAATCTTCTAGCAAAACCCCCCCTTTTTTTTTTCCAAAGGTGAATTTATACCAAAGCAATTTCCAATAATCTGAAGGAAGAACAAATAAACCCAAAGAAACTCAATAAGTGTATGAATATTGAGTCAGGGATTCAGCAATGTTCAAACTTAAAGCATCAACAAAATATCAAATCCTTAAGAGAAATTAAAATTCTAGCCACAATAATCACGCCAAGCAATCCACAAGCAAAAACCCTATATAAACTCATAACGGAATCAAATAAAAGTTAAGAGCATGTCTCAAAATTGCAGTAGAAAAATATGCTCTCTCCTCTGCGTTGTTCGTGAGTGAAGTGAAGGCAACTTCCCTTCTTATAGTAAGTGAAGGCTGTGTTGGTGGAGGCTGGTGAGTGGCATAGAGCTTGTTGCATGTTTTCCTATGATTGGCTGCTGTGAATGAAGTGTGGAGGCTACCTCTTGTTGGAGTTTCGTAGTGTGAATGGGAGTAGCTACTAGAAGAGATGGTTGCGTGTATGATATATGGAAGCTAGTGAGTGGCATGAAGTGCTTGCATCAAGGGGCTGCTAGAGAGTTGCCTGCATATGCAACTTGAGTGGAGTGCGGCAGTGAATGAAAAGCTTGAGCCAAGTGGGTAGCGTGGAGACGTTTTTTGTTTTGGTGGTGGAGTGATGCGTTAGTTAAAGGTATGGAGCTTGTGGCATAGAGTGCTTGCATGAAGAAGCTGCTGGAGAGCTGCTTGTGGAGAGTGGAGTGAAAGCTTCTTGTCTGTGAGTGGAAAATGAAAAAATATATGGAGCTTGCGCCAGCGTTGTGGGAGAGAGGGTTGTTCGTGACAAGTGGGGGGCTGGTCAATAAAGGCTATGTGTGTTGATGGAAGTAAATGGGGGCTAGACCCTTGCAACAATGAGTGAATGTATGGATGGAGGCATTTTATTTATGAGTCCAGGCTGTGTTTGCGTGGACTGGGGGCTGCTGGAGAGTGGAGTTGCAGTGAATGGGTGTATGACTATTGCGTTGTTGGGGTGGTCTGTGTTGGTGCATGCATGAGTGTTAAATGAAGGTTGTGCGTGAGTAGAGTGTGTGTGTCGGCTTTTCAATAGGTCCTCTCTCTTTTCACCGAATGAGGAGTTACTGCACCCTTTTGTTTTGCAAAATGTTGGGCCCTCCCTTTTCTTCTTAGCTGTCTTCTTTTTAGTTCTTTAAAATGTTGGCCCTCTCTTTTGCGTAGCTACTTGCGCTACTTTCTGATTCTTTTCAAAACCAACGTTGGACCCTCCTTTTGTACATTGCATTTTTACCCAATGCATAGTCTTCAATTTGTTGTTGGTGTATGGCATTTTGTGTGTTCCAAATTTGCTATCTTTTTGCTCTATTTTCCAAGAAAAACTCATAACACTAAAAGATGATATAAAAACATCATTTTTAGCTTAATATTTATCCCAAAATATTGCACAATTCACCCACATTAATGCATCAAATATAAGCCTATCAGTACCTCTATCAATGAACTTTGTAAGAAGTGCCTATGAATACTACTTATACGACAAGAACTTAGGAGGGACAGAGGCCATCTTCATGCTAGTCTATATAGATAACCTAATTATTGCTGAAAAAGAGCTAGGCAGAATAATTGAAGTGAAGAATGCTTAGAGCAAACATTTTGAAATGAAAGATTTGAGAGAAGCTTAGAAGCTCCTAGGAATGAAAATAATCAGAAATAGGAGGGAAAAGAAACTTTGGCTTGTTCAAAGGAATTATATCATAAAGATATTAGCTCAATTCAACATGGAATAAGCTAAACCTAGTTCAGTACCCCTAGAATCTCACCTACAAATGATATTTGATAAGAGTCCTAAAACTGAGGATGAGCAGAGAGCAATGGCTCACTATCCCTATGTTGAAGGTGTCAGAAGTATAATGTACCTTTTGCTATGCACAAGGCTTGATCTAGCTTATGCCATCAGTTTATTAAGTAAGTTCATGGCCAATCCAGGTTTAGAACACTGGCAAGGGCTCAAGGGGGTTCTCAGATAGTTATTTGGAACCATCAATTACAGACTATGTTTTTTTAAAGCTGAACTAACTAAATGCAATCACTTGTTTTTATATGTTTATGTGGATACAGATTATGTAGTAGATAAGGATTCAAGAAAGTCAATTTCAACATATGTGTTTCACATTATCAGCAAACACAATCAGCTGGAAATCACAACAACAATCAGTTGTAAGCCTATCCACCATAGAAGCAGAGTATTATGCAATCACTGAAGGTGTAAAGGAGCTAACATGACTATCAGGCATATTAAGAGAAATCAACATCGACATCACAACACCAATCATACATACAAATAGTCAGAGTGCTTTGTACCTTAGTAGAGATCCTATGCTCTATGAGAATCTAAGCATATAGACGTGCGACTCCATTTTGTAAGAAACCGAATCGCAAAGGGGGACTTAAACCTAGAGAAAATAACAGGAGAAAGAAATCCACTAAATTTTGGGACTAAGGTATTAACTCAAAAGAAATTCACTTTATGTAGGGATTACTTACAGATACATGAAGCCCCATGACATCAACGGTGAAATCATCAGATCTCACAACGGTGGCAAAAACTAGGGTTTTGGATACTCAAACTTGCTCTTCGATTTGTAATCAGAGTGAAGATTGAGGGAGTAGGAGGGAATAATGTGATGGGAATCACATATACTCCAATGCTCAGAAATATGAAATAACAACATAAATTTAAAGAATAGAAGAAGTGTGAGAAGAGATGTCTGAAGGTTGAAAGAGAGAGAAGCTTTTGAATGTTTATTCAGATAGGGATAAAATAAATTAGATTAAGATACATCCACGTGACATACATCTGAACTCAAAGCACAGTCGTTTTTAACACAAGTCAGAAGCCTCAACATGCAAAACATAGCTTCAAATAATACAAAACACACAGCAGAGGAAGGATCTTTAATAAGTTACGTGGAAGGAATATGATACTTATCTGATTCATGCAAAAACATCCAAAAGCCTCTGCATTCATCAACTATAAAAGAAACAACTCAAGCATCACACAGAGTAGAGATACACAGAAACTTTATCTTTCACATTTCACATTGTATTCAATATCAGAGAGTGTAAGAGTTAAAGTGAAAAAGTTTGAGAGTGTTTTAGGATACTTACCAGTAAGTACTAGGAGAGTTAAAGACTCTTGCAAGTATTTTGGGAAAAACACTCAAACTCAGTAAACTGTTTTTCATCTTCTTCATACTAGTTGAAACCACAGAAAGTGGGAACCTTAGATATAAATAGCATTGAGGCTATCGAACTAAGTAAAAATCTTTGAGTTCTTTACTTTTCTGCACTTTAAACATATGCAAATTAACAAGTCTTTATCAGTCTTTGTTTGAAAAAGACAGCAGTACAACAGATCTATCCCAGCAATTCTCTTGTGTAAAACAACTTATAATTGATTTCCAAAGCCTTTTGATGGCTAACCCTATCTTTTAGAAAGAAAATGATGTTTCAAGCATGTGTTTTCCTTAAAAGGTTGAGTAAAGTCAATTTAAAATTATGATTTTTGCACTTAAATATATTGTACAACAAAATCCACATCAATAAAATAGTTAAAATCTTACTCACAAGTAAAGTCTAACAAAGTATAGTAATACACAACCCTACTCATATCATACATGTTTACATAATTCATTGTTTGAAGGCATAATTGTTAACACTAACTGTTTCAGTAAATCATGGATCCCACTATCTTCCTTGAAATTGATACACGTTCTCTGATGTTGAGCTATACCTTTTTCTGCACGAAAATTTAAAATTAGATGTTGTCCACTCAGTTTAGTTTTGTACATTTTTCTACTGTAAGAAAATTGTAAAAGCTTTGGTCAACAGTGAATTAGCTTGTTTATAATTTGGGTGTTTGTTTTTATTTTTATTTTTGATTTTAAATTCAGTAAAAAAATCTTTTGTTTGAGTTTTTAGTTTCTGCTTTTAGTTTTGGTTTCTTTCAGTTTTTAAAAATCATAAAAACGATAAAAATAGTTTCTATATTATATATAATATTTATTACATATAATAATAAAATAAATATCATATGAGAAATTAAATAAATTTATTTAATTAAAAATAATTTATCTTTAAGTTTTATCTATTATGTAATTAGTATTAGTGATAAAAATATAACCATTAATATTAACAACCAAACAAGTTTTTGTTTTTATTTAAAAGAAAAATTGAAAATATAATTTTGGTTTTATGTTTTGACGTTCAAGTTCAATAATAAGAAATCTTATTTGTTTGAGTTTTTGGTTTTGCTTTTTCTAATTTTTAAAGCTTATGAAAATTAAAAATATTTGTTTTCTATTTTTGTTTTTTCATAATATGAAGTATGATTAACTAAATATAAGTTATTTAATTATTTAATATTAATTACTAATAAGGGTAATAATTAATATAATTAAATTCTTTATTTTATTTTTATTTTTACATTTAGTTTAAACCTTATTTTTAAAAATAAAATATTTTTAACTTAATAATTATATAATAAATGTATTTTAAATTTTAAATATCTTAAAATGAATAATTTTCAAAATAAATAAGTTTGAATATTTAAAGTATATTTAAAATAATATTTATGAATAAGTTTATTTATTAAATTATTTGTTTAATAAAATGTAGTAGATCTTTTACTAAGATTTACTAATAAATATAATGTAAAATATATGATAATAAAATAATTTACTTAATTAATCCCTAAAATTAATTTGTCTTTAAAATTTAGCTAATATTTTATTATTATCAGTAATAAACATATAACAACATTAATATTAATAACAAAACAAAAATTTTATTTTAATTAAAAAAAGCTTAAATCGAGAAATGAAAACTAAAAATTCTATAAAAATAAAAGTAAAACTAATTAACTTCTCTCTTTTTTTTATATGACACAACTAAGTGGCTTCGTTGAACCTCTCTACCTGCACCACATCTGTTGATTACGCATGGATTTAAACAAGCTCCTAAAATGTGGTTCAAAAATAAACTAATGTGTTTTTGTTGGTTCCAAATCCGATGTCTCTCTATACATTTAACGACAAAACTCTTAGAGGATCTATTGCCTCGTGTATATTGACGACCTTCTTATCACAGACAATTACTCTCAATATATTAAACATCTAATTGGTCAATATATTTTGGGAATTGAAGCACAATGGTCCAAGGATGGTCTTTTTCTGTAACATAAATACATTTTAGAAATATTTATAAAGGCCTATATGGGTAGCTGCAATCTCGTCTCCACTCCTGCTTCTACCACTGATCGATTAAACATTCATTCGGGCAAACCCCATCTTAACTTCACTGAGTATCATTCTATTGTAGCTGGTTTACAGTATTTGAGCTTTACCCGCCCTGAGATTGCCTTTGTTGTCAATCGTATAGCACAATTTTTGCATGCTCCAACCTCTGTCCACTGGTCTGCTGTTAAGGGAATTCTTCGTTACCTACAGGCCACATCTTGCTACGGTATCTTTCTCTCCAAAGCTTGAGGATTGCACATTAACAATTTCTGCGATTCTGATTGTAGAGGATTTGTTGATGATTGAAAGTCAACCACAGGGTTTGCTATCTTTTTAGGCAATAGTATAGTTAGGTGGTCTGCAAAGATACAAAGATCCACCTCCTGCTCATCTACGAAAGCTGAATACCGTCCAATTTCTGCTATCAATGTAGAAACTTTGTGGGTCAAAACTCTGCTCCTTGAATTGGGTTGTCCGCTAGCCATTCCTACAATCTATTCTGACAATTTAGGTGCCAAATACATGACTGCCAATCTGATTTTTCACGATTTTCATTTTGTGCGAGACAAGGTTCGACAGAAGGAACTTCAAGTAAACTATGTCTGCTCCTCTGATCAATGTGTAGACATTCTTACCAAACCTTTGTCTAAGGTCAGGTTTAGCATCTACGTGACAAGTTGCAAGTGGCTTCCACCCCTTTACAACTTGAGGGGGCATGATAAGGATCATAGTTAGTCGGAGATCTTATGCTAGTTATTATACGAGTCTATCCCTTGAGATTCTCATAAGATACGATTACTTTTAAATTTAAATTCCCCTGTATAAATGTAAAGCTCAACTGTAAATACAAATATCAATTACTCCAAATCTTATAATAAACACAATCTTGAACATAGCCATGTTAGTAAATTGTAGATCTTACTGTTGGTTTATGCCCTTGCAGCCAATTTTGGTTGTACTTTTAATTGTATAAAATTTGTTTTATTTAATAAAAGGCATTCTTTATTTTTGTGCATTTTAATTATTTAATTATTAATCATAAAGATAAAATCCCTGGAATAATTATTATGTAATTAGAAATTATAATGTGATTATAATTATGAGATTCAAATTACATTTTTGTACTATTCCTGAAATGTTCCTAATCATAGTTTCATCAAGATGGGGTATTGATAAAATGGTTAGACTAGCACATATTTGTTTCTTTCTTATGAAGAAAGTAATTGATCTCATAGATTAAAGTATAGAGATATTTAAAGAAACATGTGGGTGCTTATTAGAGAATAAATTTACTGAACAGACCCTATTGTGAAAATCCCAAATGGAACATTACTTGTGTGTCTGTGGATTATCTCATTATGATGGTTGCATAATTGATCCTTAGACTTGA
>JANZLD010445614.1:0-15276 GCA_026413575.1 Erythroxylum carthagenense
AAGCCTTGTAATTTTATTTATGTTCTAGGATGGACAATCAAAAGTGGCTTATTAGTTCATGAGATGAATGGATAAATAGATGCAAATAATATGCGATAATATATGATTTTATGTCATTTAGAAAATTGCCAACCTTAGGCTTCGCTATACATTCATTACATATGAGATATATAACGAAACAATATAGGATGATTAATAAATTGCATCCAGACAAGATGGTATTTATTAAAACTTAAAGCCTAAAAAGATTGAGTGGGAGAGGATGCTCATGTGAGAGTCCACGGTCTCCATATGATGGCCCGTTTGCATGTGGTGAAGTGTTACTCTCCACCAGAGAACATGAATCCTAGATCTTACATGGTTTGGGTCTTTTAAAGGATAAGTCAACTTATTGGTAGCAAATGTGACCTCCTATCTAGGCATGGTTTGCAAGTACCTTTAATGGATGAATAAAATGGTTACACACTCAACATATTTTATCAATAACCTGCCCATCGTAGCTCTGTTGGTAAAAGTATGGGCCAAATTATGGCGCTTCTTTAAAAGTTAGGCATGAAGATGCTTGGTAGTTTTTTCAGTGGGAGGGTCCCAAATTTTCCTTTAATGGATAAGATGGTCCACTGTCACTTAGTCCGTTATTGATAAGAAAAATAACCATTGTATAAAGATTTTTTTTAAAGTTTTGTTAAATCTATCATCATGCATACATGCATCAATATTTTATACAAAGTTCTAATATTGTTGACTAGTATGCTTATTCTTTATTATTTTATATTTTCAGACATAATCACCACAATATGAATCCACTCACTTTGCTCTTGACTAATAACAAATTGGAAAATAGAAAAATTTTAACGAATGGATACATAACCTTAATATTGTTCTTCAATATGAACGAATTTCATGGGTATTAACAGGCAATGAGCCTGCACCTCTGGGTGGCAATTCAACTTCTGAGTAAGTCCAACAACATGAGCAATGGCACTACTAAGTGTTATATTCTAGTTTCTGTCAGCGGAATTTGCAAAAGCAAATTGCTTACTTGAAAATTGCTGGTACAATGGTCCATCACCTACATGAGATGTTTGGTGTGAGGACCAGGTCTGCAAGAGTGAAAGATATCCAAATCTTTTATAATTTGAGACAAAAACCTGGTGACTCGATGCGGGATTACATGCTTAAAGTAATCTCTGCGGTTACTGAGGTTGAGATGTTTGGTGCAAAATTGGATGTGGAAATGCAGATGATTATGATCATCAATAGCTTAAACTCTTCTTTTCAGCAGTTTAAGTTGGACTGTAAGCTCAACACCAAGGATTACACCTTGGGTGAGTTAATGAATACTCTCCAAAGTATGGAGGAGATATTAAATATTAAGACTAATGGGTCGGAATGGAGGAGATATCAAATATTAAGGCTCATGGGCCGGAGGCTAAGTAATATCTTCTTCTAAGCTTAAGGAGAAAGCCAAAGCAGACACCAAGGTAAAGTGTTTCCAATGTGATGAGTAGGGTCACTTGAAAGGAAACTGTGCAGTTTACCTTGATTCCCTAAAAAATAAACAAGGTATGGGTTTCCTAAGTTTGTTAGGAACTAGAAATGTGGTAGATTCATCTGATTCTTGGATATTAGATTCAGGAGCTACTAACCATTTTTGCAATTTGTAGGGGTTCTAGCAAAGGAAAAGACTACATAGAGGCCAGTTTCTAGTCAAGATAGCAGATAGATCCTATGTTTCAACAGAATCAGTGGGAGTGGTTAACTTGGACTTTCTTAGTGATCATAGGTTATATTTAGTGGATGTTTATTACATCTTAATGATTGTAAGGAACATGATTTCTATTTTTGTCTAATGAAATCTAGTTATTCCTTATATTTTGAAATTTTTGTTTCAATATATGAGAATAGGGATTTTATTTGTAATGCGATAATTAAACAGGGATTGTTCTTTATAGAACTTATAATAGGCTCACTAAACACCATAGAATCAATAAAATCAAGACAATCCAATGACCTAGCATTAATTTAAAATATCTGTGGCACTTAAGAATGGGTCATATCAATCAGAAAAGACTTAATAGGTTAGTGAAGGATGGGATCCTTACGAGCTTGAATTATTATCCATTACCCACCTATGAACCTTGTATTGAAGGAAAAATGACCAAGGCCTCATTTCCTTCCAAAGGAAATAAATCTAAATCTACGTTGGACTTGGTACACACTAATTTGTGTGGGCCCATGAACATACAAGCTAGAGGAGGTTATGAATATTTCATAACCTTTACAGATGATTACTCTAAATATGGCTATTTTTTATTTGATGTATAAAAAGAGTGAGTCCTTTGAAAAGCTCAAAGAATTCAAAGCTAAAGCTTAAAAGCAGTTAGGCAAGCAATTAAAACAACTTCGATTAGATCGAGGTGGTGAGTACTTGTTTGGAGAGTTCCAATAATTTCTAATTGACAATGGAATTGTTTCCAACTTGTCAGCTCCTCAAACACCTCAACAGAATGGTGTAGCTAAGAGGAGGAATAGGACTCTACTGGAGATGGTAAGATCAATAATGTCCTGTGCTAGCCTTCTAGAATCGTTATGGGGATATGCCATACAAATGACAACTTATCTTCTTAACTTTGCTCCATTCAAATCGATGTGTAAAACACCTAGGGAGTTAAAGACTGGCTAGGTGCCTTCATTGCAATGCTTAAGCACTTGGGGGTACCCAACCCATGTTCTAAGGATTGAATCCACAAAGATGGAACCAAGGTCAGAAGTATGTTTATTTATAGGATATCCTACAGGTACACGAGGGTACTATTTTTACAATCCTCATAAAAAGAAGGTATTTATGTCAACAAATGTGACCTTCTTAGAGGAAGAAATTGTGAGAAACTACAAAGGAAGAAGTGAAGTAGTACTAAAGGAGTTAGCTACTTCATCTAAACTAAGAGTTGATTTGGATATAACAAAACAAGATGTCGAAATGGATTCAAGAGATGCATCAAAAGAGCATCCGGAAGATCAAGTAGTGCTTAGATGTAATGGGAGGGTTGTGAGGTAACCAGATAGGTATCTCAATCTAGGAGAAGGCATAATTGCCCTTTTGGACTAAGAAGAAATGGATCCCATTACTTATACACAGGTCATTAATGATGTTGATGCAGAAAAATGGCTAAAGACAATATAATTAGAAATAGATTCCATGTATACCAATGAAGTCTAGATCCTTATAGATCTACCACCAAATATAAAAGTCATAGAGTGTAAATAGATCTACAAAAGGAAAACAAGATCTGATGGAAAGGTAGAGACTTTTAAAGCTAGATTGGTAGCTAAGGGCTATACTCAAAAAGAGGGTATAAACTATGAGGAGACATTTTCTCTGGTTGCCATGCTTAAGTCCATCAGAATTCTTTTAGCTATAGCAACCTATTTTAATTATGACATATGGCAAATGGATGTCAAGCCCATATTTCTTAATGGGGATCTTGAGGAGACCATTTATATAGCCCAACTAGAAGGATTCGTTGAGCCAGGTAATGAGCATAAGGTATGCAAATTGTAGAGGTCCATTTATGGACTTAAGCAAGCATCTAAGTTTTGGAACATTAGGTTTGATAAGTCTATCAAAACCTATTTGTTCATACAAAACCTAGATAAGCCTTGTCTCTATAAAAAGATACAAGAAGGCAAGGTTACTTTCCTAATCCTATGTGTCGATGACATTATGCTCATTAAGAATGATGTAGGAATCTTATTTACAATTAAGGGATGGCTAAACAAGTAGTTCTTGATGAAGGATTTAGGAGAGGCTAGCCATGTTTGAGGGATCAAGCATATAAGGGATTGTAAGAACAAACTGATAGCCTTGACTCAAATAACCTACATTAAGAACATGCTCAATAAATTTGCCATGCAAGATTCTAAGAGGGGTTTCACACCTATTAGACATAGAATCAAACTTGCAAAGGAGTAAGCATCTAAGACCCAAGAGGAGGTCGAAAGCATACATAACATTCCATATGCTTCAGCAGTTGGAAGTTTAATATATGCTATGCTTTGCACCAGATAGGATATCTATTACATAGTGGGACTGGTAAGTAGATTCTAATCCAATCCAAGAATGGCACATTGGACTACAGTTAAGTGTATATTGAAGTATCTTCGTAAGACGAAGAACTTAATGCTTGTTTACACTGGAAGTAACCTTATTATGACAAGATATATAAATTCTAATTTCTAGTCAGATGTTAATTCAAGGAAATCAACTTCTAGTTCTATATTTGTTTTAGGAGGTGGATCCATAGCCTGGAGGACTGTCAAGCTATCTTGTGTTGCTGATTCGACTATGGAGGCTGAGTATGTTGTTGTTTGTGAAGCAGCAAAAGAAGCAGTCTAGCTCCATAAGTTCCTGAATGATTTGAAGGTAGTTACTAAGGTAGAAAAGGCCATTACACTTTATTGTGATAATAGTGGGGCAGTGGCTAATTCTAAGGAACCTTACCATAAAGCTGCCAAACACATTAAGAGAATGTATAGTTTCATAAGGGAGATAATACAACGTGGTAAGGTGAATATGGTAAAGATTTCGATAGAGCAAAACCTTGCTGATCCATTTACGAAGACACTGTCTCAAAAGAGTTTTAAGGGTTACCTAGCAGGGCTGTGAATGAGGGATATGTTAAACTTGATATAGGGAAATTGGGAGATTATTGGAGTTATGTAAATATAGTGCCCTGGAAAGCAAGTGTATTTACATATAACTTAATCTTCTGCTAGTTACTTTTGTAATGAATATATTTATTATTAATAAAATAAAAGAGTTTGGTTTTATTTGTATGAGCATTATTTATCTAGTGATAAGGTACCAAGATTCTTTTGTAAGTAATATACATATACATAGAGATGTATGGAAAACATGTATATTATTAGAATCTAAATTAGTTGATTCACAGTTGAATAATCAAGTTAGTCGCTTGACTATGGTTTAAACTGTAATATTACGATTTATCTCTGTGTAAGTAAAAGAGTTTACTTCTAGGGAATGATGAGTTTCATATCATGATAATAGTTAACTATTGATAATGGCTCTATCAAATGAATCTAGAATCAAGTATGTTTTTAAAGGATAAAGTAGGTCATTACTTTAATCTTAAAACATACACCTTAGCATTCTTTTATTACGAACTACAATCTTAATGAGTGGTGAACTCATATGTGTTTCCTTATAATTTTTGATATGATCGTAATGGAATTTTACAGAGTATCAATCCAGTGTCTACATGTTAGAATTATTAATTGAAACATGTATAATAAAACATTCATTCAAAAAAAGAGTTTATAGTGATATCATCACTTCTAGATATTTTAAGGAGATTGGTGATTAAACTGGTGCAAGTAGTTTGATGCACTAGTTATCCATCAATTTTTAGCACCAAGATGAGATTTTGTGTGTTAATCACCATATAAAGTAAAATGAGAGATCTAAAAGAAAAAACTAACATAAGGGCAAAACGATAATTTTAACCTTTATTGCGTGGATGGCTATAATATGGTTCATAATAAAGTTTGTAATTGGATATGTAATGAAAAGCATTTATTCTCATAATATTTAGTATTTCAAGAGTTCATCTAATTGTCTTTAGTGGAATGACATTTAGTTAATAAGTTGGAATTAATTCTAATTATATTAAATTAATTCTGGGCTTATTGAAGCTTGAATTATGTAAGTCCAATTAGATTCCCCACTTGGCTTCTAGGAAGGTTATCAAGCAAAGTAGGAAATATAAATAGAGGTTTTGAAGCCTATGATTGAATGTTAGGCTTATACTAATTAATTGTTAATTAGAAGTCTAAATGACCATTTAATATTGGGCTAGACTTTGGATTGATTTGAATAATTAGATTAATTAAATTGAAACAAAGTTACTAAAGATAAAAGAAGGGAAAATTTTGATTTTATAGCTAAATGTACAACTGCACATATAGCATTCATTTGATTAAAGAAAGGAAGAGGTGCATTTGATGTATTCTCTCTCTTCTTTCATCTCATAACCGAAAATGAGAAAGAGTCTCATTTCAGTTATTGGTCTTTTCATGTATCCATTCTAAACAAATGAGAAGAGTCTTATTTATTGGCTTCTTTATGATTGATTAAAGAAGTGAAGTGCAAGAATGAAGTGTGGCATTGGATGCACTTCACTTCTTTCTTTCATCTATAATTGAAATTGAGAGAGGGTGAAGAGGGGTTGCATTTTTTACTCACTCCCTCCTCTCTTGCATGTGCTAGCTGAAACTTAAATGAGAAGAGTCTCATTTTTGGCTTCTTTCATCTAAGGAAAATCTCCTCAAAAATTTTCTTCTCCTTTCCCACCAAAGGATCTTGTTAACTAAGTTGTCCAAGAAGAACAAGTGGTAAATTAGATTGGTCGAGGATACAATAACAAGGAGAAGATACAAAAGCAAGTAGTCAAAGCTGTAGGAAGGATAAGAGAGGACACAAAAGTGAGGAGTCAAAGCTGTAGTAAGGAATCGGTATAATTTTCATCTTGTTCTTATGTTAATTGTTTTTCTTATACCATATCATATATGGCTGATATATGTTGATTTTGTTATTTTGTTTCCGCTTCGTTTTTATTTTCGAAAATGTTTTGATATCTACTACTTTAGCCAAATCTCGCATGCTTTTGTTCTCGATCCGAAAATATCAATGCTAAGTTATGTTTAAGCTATTTCTTCCTATTAACGTTGTAATCTCTTTTAGGATTGTTGTGTTGTTTGTGTTGATTGAATCGGGTTTTGGATGGATGATTGAAATGCGTTATTTTGATTGTTTTATTTCAAACCTATTGCTTTAATGTTGAATGTAATCCATAATTGTTACCTTTAATATTTGTTAGTAGCATCTAATGATCCCTTATTATTAGGAACAACATAACTTAGGTTAGATAACCTGAACTTGTGAAGTCACCTCAAATATTGATCCTTTTCCACGTCGTAATACTGCAGCTAAAATAAATTTAGAGATCATATCCTAGATTACTTAGTAATTAGGTTTAATTAACGATAGTTTCTTAATTAAACATAACCTAAGAAAAACTAACATTAGTAGAGGGTTCTATTAGTCTCAAATCAATAGTTCGAAATGAGCTGTAAAGACTTTAGGATGATGGAATATGCTTGATTTTATTTAGGCTGAGATTGAACCTAGAACCAAACCTTACTCTTATTTGAAACTTTAATCATTTTTATTGCTTGTTTTAATTTGTTTTCAATTTTGTTTTCTAAATTGATTAAAATCTAAAACCTTTCTTATATTTTCCTTACTAGATTAATTTTGTTACAGAAATTAACTAAATATTCCTTATGAATTCAATCCTGACTCACCATAACTATAAATTTTTATGTGCAGAGTCAGGTAAATTTTACAGTGCACTCGACAAGCATTGTCAAATTTTGTCACCATTACCGAGAAGTGTGGTAGTTTAATTTTCGTATTTGATTTTAGTTGATGTTTTGTGAATATATTTATTTATATTTGTTTCTTTTTGTTATTTCTTAATTTTAAAAGTTTGTGAGTTTTGGTGTATGGTAATTATGAGATCTCCTCATAGAGAAATTGGGCAATTTGATATGGAGATCGAGAGTACATTACATAGATTATGTAAGGAAGGAAGGTCAACTTTAGTGGAAGAATTAAAATCAGAATTCGAAGAGACAATGACAAATTTGAGAACATTGAGGGAGTTGACTGCACCCAATTTAACTCAAAGAACATTTTGCATAACATTTCCAAATTTTGCTGAACAATTTACCTTGGAGTTAAAATCTAGATTAATTCATTTATTGCCTAACTTTCAATAGATTAATAAATTATGAATGCATTTTTTTTGGTTGGAGTCTTATATGCATTCCTGGTATATGAATGCATGAAATAATTTAAGGCCTTAAAGGTAGATGAGTGTGCATATATGTGCGCTATAATGAGTACAGCTGGATGGATCTTAATAACTAGCACTAGAATAATGAAGATATAATTTTATTGGTCGATATTAATGCTAGAATGCAGTAGGTACGATTATATTAGCTAGAGAAACTTAATCGACACTAGAATAGGGTAGATAAAAATTTACAAGTAAATGAGAACTATTTGATGTCTGAGTGAGACGCATATTATTCTATTGAAAAGGAAAAATTAATGAGCTCATAGCCAATGTAGGTAAAATACCTGTGTGTGAGTTGGCAATAAAAAGTTACATTTAATATGATCATTTTAAATTTTTCATTGGCATGACTACATTCCTTTATAAGTATTCTGAAGAAACTGGTTATACTAAATAACCATAATTATGGATGTTAGTAGCATATAAAGTAGAAGGCATGTAGTTTTATACCCAAATTAATGTATTTTTTTAGTAATTAGAGTACATAACAAAAGCAAGAGGACCTAGGCAAAATTTGAGTGTAGTTTCATTATTTATACCTACAAAGCTTTCCACATTTGGGGTGGGCTATTCTTATTAAGTTGTTTGTTTTTGAATTATATTAATTAAGATGAAGTGAATCACACGTTAGTACAATGCTTATAAAACGATAACGAATACATGAGAAGGGGGGTTGAATTGTGTATTTCCCTTTTTGAAACCTTTTTCAAAACTTTTTTGTTAAAAACAAGTTCTTTTACAGAAACTTCAGTAAACTCGAAATTAATCAAAACTTTGAAAACTTGTTTTGAAATGTAAGTAATAACAAAACTTTGAACTTTAAGAGAGATAGGGTAGAGAGAAGTTGACACAGCATTTTTATACTGGTTCACCCCAAACCGTGGGCTACGTCCAGTCCTCAGAGTTCTTTATGAGATTTCACTATCTCTTCAACGTTTACAAGTATTCTTTCCAAGCCTCTTCAGGTCTCTACACTCAGTATTCTTTCACTCTTAGCCTCTGCAAGCTATTTGTACTACTTTCTTACAAAAGTGTTTGACACCTGTTACAGTAATACTAGCTCTCAGCTAATTTGCATAGTGTTCGCGTACATAAATCGA
Source organism: Erythroxylum carthagenense (assembly GCA_026413575.1). Classification (NCBI taxonomy): domain Eukaryota; kingdom Viridiplantae; phylum Streptophyta; class Magnoliopsida; order Malpighiales; family Erythroxylaceae; genus Erythroxylum; species Erythroxylum carthagenense. The sequence continues at coordinate 9,044 of JANZLD010445614.1, forward strand.
TTATCTCAACTTTTACTCTTCTTTGCTATTTTGCTAACTTTGTAATCTTCGACTTCGACTTATATTTATAGCCTTCATCTGTAATTGATTCTTGAATCTTGAATCTTGGTTCTTGAATCTTGAAAGAAACGGTTAATTAGTTGAGCTCTGTAACTAACTCGAACTGACCCTTGCATCTTCTTTTGAATTCTGCATCTGTTTTTATTCGTCTGTATTTTTGTGTCTGCGTCTGCTTTTCTTCGTCTATATTTTTGCGTTTGCGTCTGCTTCTCATTTTGCGTTTGCGTCTGTGTTTCTTATTTTGCGTCTGCGTCTGCTTTTCTCATTTTGCGTCTGCCTTCCATCTTGCGTCTGCGTCTGTGTCTGTTTTGCATTTTCTACGTCTGTGTTTCTTATTTTGCGTCTGCGTCTGCTTCTCATTTTGCATCTGCTTTTCATCTTGCATCTGCGTCTGCGTCTGTTTTGCATTTTCTGCGTCTGCGTCTGCTTTTTATCTAGCGTTTGCTTTTACTACTTCTTTGTTATTCATCAAAATCATATATATGTAAAGTCATTTTGACTCAACATAAGCATATTGTAAGCCTTAGCTTAATGGTAAGGCTTAAAAGGCTTGGCCATACCATTAAGTTGCAGTCTACTATATGTATAGTTATGTTGACTAGGCTTAGAGGATGGAAAATTGAATTTCTTAGTTCAATATTAAAAGTTTATTTTAAATTAAGTATATGTATTCCAAATAATACTTGATTGACTTAGGGAACACAACTTTCACATTTATGAAGTTTTCCACGTCACTATCTATATGTTAATATTAGGCATGACGGTGGAAGATTAAAGCATTATGTTGACGAAATAATTATTAAAAGACTGATATATGCTTAATTGTTGATACATTTAATCCTTGACATTTACTGATATATAATTATTAAGTTGTTTTTTTATTGAATTATGGTAATTAAACATATTGTAAGTCTTAGCTTAATGGTAAAGCTTAAAAGACTTGGCCATACCATTAGGTTGTAGTCTACTATATGTATAGTTATGTTGACTAGGCTTAGAGCATGGAAAATTGAATTTCTTAGTTCAATATTAAAAGTTTATCTTGAATTAAGTATATTTATTCAAAATAATACTTGATCGTCGTTGGGAACATAACTTTCACATTAGTGAAGTTTTCCATGTCACTATCTAGATGTTAATATTAGGCATGAAGGTTGAAGATTAGAGCATTATGTTGATGAGATAATTCTTAAAAGACTGACATATGCTTAATTGTTGATACATTTAATTAGTGATTAATGCTATAAAATGATTAAGACACTCACTTTAGTTCATATTTGATTTTAGGTACAAATTAGAAGCATAATGGCTAAAGTGAGTTGAAAGCACACTTTTTGAGCCATATTTTTGATATTAACACTCACTTGTCTTCATGGAACAATAAAAAGAAGGATTATAGTAAGAGGAGATAAGAAAATGCATAAGATGAAGAGTATATGTTGCAAACATCAAGAATGAAAATTTATTGGAGAATTGCCATGGGCATGAGAGACATGTCATAGCTATGACTCTCCAAATTATTCATAGGTGTGACACCCATGTCATGCCCACTCAACCATGGCTCGCGATTGTGAGCCTCCCATGGATGCTAGTCACAATCATGACACTACAAGTCATGCCCATCACTTTTTGCCAGCTCACCTAAAAACCTAGTTTTCACTACAAAAAGAATGCTTTGATTGTAGATTGGGTATGATTCGTTTGGGAAACAAGAGGGTTGAAAAAATATCGCATTTTTAGATATCCATGGAGGCTATGGAGGGTTAATCCTCCTTGCTCTAGTTTATAAGGGATATCAAAGCCGAAGACACATTTTGGGCATCTATCCATATGTATTGTATTTTATCTATCTTAGGAATTGAATATGTTATCCTATGTTTATTTTTTCAGTATTGTTTAAAGATGATCTTAATACATGCATTGGATTGTTTTATTACAAACCCATTGCTAGAATCTTCAATGTAAACTGTAATTGTTATGCTGAGATTTATTTATGGATACTAATAATATCGAATCAATAAAGATACAATCCATAATTGTTGTGTTTTCGATTGGTATCGAATCATTAGGGATAATGTAACCTAGGTTAAATGACCCAAGCTTATATGCTTCTTACCTTGATTATTTTTTTCCTAACTCGTAATATAATTGCCCAATTAAATCCATAAATCTTATTCTAGTTTGTTCGATAGCTAGGTTTAATTAACGATCTTCTTTTAATTAAACGTGACCTAAGGGAAAGCTAGGGTTAATAGAGCTTATCATTAACTTACGATTAATAGTTGCTAGGAGAGTTTTAAGAACAAAAATTCAATGAAGTATTTTTAATTGTGTGTAGGCCGAGATTAAACTGATGACTGGGTCTTCAACATTTTTTAATATTTTCTTTACTTTATTTTTGTTAGTTTAGTTTCATTTTATTTTCTTATTTGGAAACTAAGAAAACCCCTATAACCTAAACACCGATTATTTTTATAACAAAAGCTAACTGAACACTTTCTATAGGATCCACCTCGACTTGCCACTAGCTACGGTTTTAGGTATAATTATTTTATGTAATGTTACGAAGCGATACGTTAATTTTGATGTCGCTACTGAGGAATGCGGTGCTTTAGTTTTTGTTTTGATTTTAATTAGTGTTTTGTACATATTTATTTATAACTAGTTTCTTTTTAGTTATTTTTTTATCTTTTCACCTTTTGTTTAATGCTTATGTTAAAAAATTTTCATTGATGCCAGTAATTTCTTCTATAAGTCATATTCCCAATCTTAAAACCAAGTTTGGCGTGATCATACGTAATTTAGTTATGGATGGGTTAACCAACAAATTTACTTTCACGATAATTTGCAAGATGCACAACAATTCCCGTATAGGAGCTTCTTATTACAACTCAGTCCATCTCTGGAAGAATTACTTAAATGTTATGACTGCAAACAATATTCAAGTTCAACAAAATAATTTACTAATTTAACAAAATACTCTAAAATTCCAACAGGATGGAAGGCAATTTTGGCAGGATATAAGGTCTACATGTCCAAGATTCGAAGAGCCAACAAAACTCAAGTACATCTCTTGAAAATTTGGTTAATGTTATAAATACTAATACTTTGCAATTTCAATAAGGTGTACAACAATTCTAGTAGTTCCAACAGGAAGTGATGCAATTCTACCAAGATACAACATTGAAAATCCAAAACTTGGCAAGTTAAGTGGGTCAAATGATGGAATCTCTCGACCGCTTAGAATCACAAAGCTATTATGTTCTTAATTAATTATGAATTTATTTCATAACATTTAGTGATTTTTTCTAATTAAAATGCCTAAAATACTTGCTTTAGTTTATATATGGTTTTAGGCACAATTTGGAACTAAAAAAATCTAAAGTGAGTCAAAAGCATTATATCTAGGCCATTTTTTGAATATTCACTCTCACTTGTCTTCATGGATCAAGAAGAAGGAGAATGAGATTAAAAGAATAAGACAAGATAAAGCATAAAAGAATGGAAAAACGAAGCATGCTTATGGCCATACATGGAGTGTATGGGCATGAGACCCTTCTCACGCCCATGCAACACTTCTCACAGCCATGACAAGCTTCTCATAGCCAGGAGAAGTCATGCCATCACTGTGACAAGTGTGTCATGGGTGTGACACTCTAGTCATTCCTATAACACACTCACTTACCACCGTAAGAAGTGTCAGTTGTCCATTTAACCCTATATTTTTTGTATAAAAGCAATAGGATGACACTTCTCACAGTGGTGAGTGAGTGTGTCACGGATGTGATTACTTACCACTGTGAAAAGTGTTAGTTGTCTATTAAACCCTAAATTTTTTGTATGAAAGAAACATGATGGAGATGGCCAAAAGATAGGAAAGGTTTTGGTGTTTTTGGATGGGAAAATAGTAGAGCTTCGGGAGAAGATAGGAAGAAGGGGAAAATCTCTCAATCCTAAGAGACTCATGGAAAGCTAGCTTCCTGACGCCGGTTTGAAGGTGATATCAACACTAACGAATCTGATTAAATGTTTTTCTCACTAATTTTGTTTTACTTTCTCTTTATGGGGATTGATTATGGTATCCTATATTTAATGTTTGGGCCTTGTGTGGGAATGATTGAATGCTCTATTTGATTGTTTTTATGTAAGAACCTCTATTGCTATAATTTCAATATAATCTGTAATTGTTATATTTAAGATTCATTTATAACGACTAATGGTTCGTAATCATTAAGGATAACATAATCTAGGTAAGTGACCCGAGCTTATGTGGTTATTGACTTAATTAACTTGTTTTCCTAATTTGTAATGCAACTTTTCAATTAAATCTAGAGAGCTTATTCTAGGTTATTTGATTACTAGGTTTAATTAATGAGCATCTCTTATATTAACATAGTCTTCACAACACTATATAACCAGCTTCCGTAGGTGCCATATCATATGACAGTTCATCCTTATACCTCTTAATAGAGAATCACACTAAGATATATTTGTTCACCTTAATCTCCTCATGTTTATTAACACTACAAGAAAATTGTCGCTTAGCGATGAATATTACCAACAAAAAATATTTGTATTCTATCGGCAGTATAAATTAGTGACAAAATCAATTGACAGACAACGACATCAGTAATACAGCCATAGGTAAATTTACTGACGGACATTTTATGTACTATCAGTAAATATACTGATAGTTAGCTGTGATCATTGGTAATTTTACCTACGGTCTTTTGCTTTCCGTCAGAATAATTGTCGACAATATTGGCTATTCCGTCGGTAAACTTTTCAATAGTTATAATTGACCTTCGGTGAGTATACCAACGGTTTAGCAAATTTTGACGGTAAAGTGGGCGACGACTGTCAATATTACTAATGATTACTCTTTTTTTATAAAATATCTTACATTTTACTAACGATTTGTGGTGTTCCATCGGTAAATATAATGGACTTTACCGATACACTTTTATTTTTTTGTTAGTGAATAATTTTAAAATATTTTTTAAAAAATCCTGACTTTAAATTTTGTTTCATGATCATATGATTAATGCATAATTTAGATAGTTATGAATTATCTATGCATAATAATTTGATTTGTTTAAACAAAAAGTTGATTGATGATATAAAGTTAAATTTTTCTTAATTGATAATAAAAACATTATGGTGTACATAATAAGTCTTTGTAATTCAAAACAAATGACCACAACAATCCTATTGTCCTGGTGATTGCGGATGCTTTGATGTTGGAACCCCTCCTCGATGGATCTCGGGTCCGACATCCTATGTGACATATGGACGCGCAATCCAAGAGGGAGGGATTCCTCACCACGATGGAAAACTTACTTCGGCTATAAATCCACAAAAACATGAACCTTGCACTTAAAACCTTTCAGGGTCCTTAGCTGTAACTCCAATTTTGTGGCGAGCGCACACTACTTAAACACCAAAATTATAGGTTGACTTATTCATATGAATTGTAGCTTTATGCCTCGAGTTTATTTTGAAATAAGAATCGCCTCAAACAGAGCTATATAACTCAAGTTATGCTCAAAAAGTCTAAAAGAGCTCATACTCCAAATATGATCTCCGAACCAACCCCTCACTTATTTTCCTGCTAACTTCTTCAATTCAACTCGAAATGGTACCAATTTTTATGGAGCAAAGGATGTATGTATTAGGAATCTAATGGTTCAAATATAACCTGAATTGGAGGTCGGATGAGGGAATTATCCCCAAAAGAATTAAGCATGTTCATGCTCTAAATCAGTTTCAACCTCTTTTGGCGTGATCACCATAACTTTCGATTTATAAATCCGAATTTGTTCATTTTTAGACCATTTGAAAGTAGACATCTAGATATACAACTTTCATGAAAACCATAAAATGCGATTCGGCCTCTAACATTTTCAAAATTCAGCATCCTTCCCGTAGCTGTCCGTTAAACGGACACGTTCGGGTGAAAGTGTCCCAAATGGTCCGAGAATATCCGTTAAACGGACATGCAAGTCCGTTTAACGGACATAGGAAGGATAAGGGGTGTTTTTGCACCCGAGGCTGTCCGTTTAACGGACATCCATGTCCGTTTAACGGACATGCCAATTTTCCAAATCTCCAATTCCTCTTCCAATGAATCTCACCTTCAACCTATTTTCATAACCATTTAAACACTCCTCAAT
>JANZLD010446104.1:0-15261 GCA_026413575.1 Erythroxylum carthagenense
TTATACTGTGATTTAATTACTGCGATGCCATATGGATTTAGAGAAATTTTCTGGTAGTGAACCTTTACCGTGGGATACGTGTCGGAATGACCTTCGGGCGTCCCGATGTGTACCCTACGATGAGGGGGCGCTACAAAAAGCATGCCACTTCGATCAAAACCACCACCATAAACCCATCTTGCCCTTAATCTCTTCTATTATTCTTTTTGTGTTTTTTTTTTATGGTGTTGTTTGTTGGTTGTGGATGTTCTCTTTACATATTGAAGACAATGTTTTGTTCAAGTGTGGGGAGGTAGTCTTTGCATTTATATTTGCGTTTTTGCATGTCATTTAGGATGGATGTTAGGTTGATAGTATTATAGGTGTCATTTCCCCTACGTTTGAATCTTTGTGATGAATGTGTTGCAATGAGATTTTATCGTGCGAGTTGGAATGAGATCAAATGCACGCGTGAACTTAAATTAGGTTACTTAAGTGGAGAGTGAACCATATGAAGTGATGAAAGTTGTTAGTCGCATAAGCTTACTCATAACTTGACATTTGAACAATGAGGTAATGTGTAAAAGCATAATGGATTTTCATTTGAGTCCATGTGAGGAATTGAGCCTTTATGACTCCATTATATATTCATTTCATTTCCTTGTTTGTATGATGCTTCCTTAGGTAATTACCTTCAGAACTTGCTTTGAATTGGTTTAAATCTATTGGATGCATGCTAGATAGAAATGATCAAGGCCTTCTTGCTTTAACACTCGGTTTAAATGACCTACCCTTTTATTATCCCTTGCTAGCTCCATTGAACCCTTAACCTATTGTTTCTTAAAATCACTCAATTTTAAAACCCATAAACCCCATAAATAGGCCTAATCACAAGTTAATAGAGTGCTAAGTGATACTTGAGTGTGGAATCACAAGTTAAGAGCACATTAATTGTTTCTTAACTTTATTTTTAAAAAGTCAAAAAATCAAATGAAAGAAAAGAAAAGAAAAGAAAAAGGAATAACATGTAGTAGCTTTATTAAATGCAAAGTAGTAGTCGTATCCATTTACATATCTTAGAAGTTTATCTTTGTCATCCCTTTGTACACTTAGTAATTCATAAATGCTTGTGATAAACCCCTAAAACCTATTTAACCTACCTTAACCCTAGCCATATTACAACCCGAAACAAAGTCCTTTTGATCTATCTTAGCATGTAATTATTGTGGAGGAGAATTGGTGTATTAGCAAGCCTATGATAGCGTGGTTTCTTATAGGAAGTTTGAGCGAAACATTAATCATTAAACACTTAAGAGAAATGAGTGAAATCTGTAAGGAATGTCCATTTTGACTTTATACTTATCTTTTAGTGATGGTTTCATGGGTTGAGTTTGCTTATGTGCACCAATGAAAATTAGTCATGATGTGTATAGTAGCTTGACACTTGAGTTGGCCAAGGTTTGAGAGATTGTATGCTTTAGTCTTTATGAAAATGAAGTGATAGAATTTTATTGGTAGTATTTGGTTTTTGCTGGAGGGAAAGCAAAAGTTTGAGGTTGATAGGAGTAGATTGCATTGTATTTTTATAGGTAATTTGATATATGTTTAAGGGTTAATTTGATTGTTTAGTGTGTGTTTGGGTTAAAAATTGTGTTAGTTTATAAATATTTGTGTTTTAAGTGTTCTTTGGGGGACAACATGTTTTTGAGCTTCAATTATATATATATGAGGTACTGTGATGAGTTTATTAGTATTTTAGGACATTCGGAAGAGTTTTGGAGGAGACTCAAACTAAAATACAGTCCCACATTCGTGGTAGGCAGGTCATGATCGTGACAGAAGCACCAAAACAGGCCCATGATCATGGGGAATCTGCCACAAACGTGATAGAGAGCAGATAAACCAGCCCCGATTGTGCACTAAAGCCACGATCGTGGGCCACGTGCAAATAGAAGCGGAGTCACTTTTGGATTTGAGTTTCCGAGGGACAATATGAACATTTTGGATCCCAGAAAGGCACTAGGGTTTTCTTAATTGGAAAAGGTTATAAAAGTATTACGATGTAACCCTAGAAAGGAGTCTACATTGAGCCTACATTTGGAAACCCAAAAGAGAGAGAGAGAAAAGATGAAGAGGAGGGTTTTGACACCGAAGCTTCCTAGAATAGATAATCTCCGGATACTGCTACTTTCCTAAATCATCCAACCAATGTTTCATTTCCTCCTCATTTACCTTTTTATTCATTTAATGTGTAAGATTGAGATGGGTTGTATGGATATAGATTTTGAGTTGTTAATAATGTTTTAACTTTTCCTTCGAGATTTTACTTATATTTAATGTCAATCTAGTTGAATTATGTTTATTTAATTTAGGTGTTGTAACTAATTAATGTATTTGCATGTTTTTGGTAACAAACCGAGAGGGTGAGCTAGATAAAAATGGTTAAATTAGATTAATGAGATTTAGGCGATCAAATTGACCACTTAATCAATCTAGTCGGTAATTTTATAAAAAGAGATCCTGTGCAAGGCACGATTGTTCATTAAAGAGCTTTGGAACTAATTAGAATTATAGGGAATTTATGAATTAAGAGATTGCAAGTTTCATAATTCGATTAGGGCTTATAATTTAGGGAATGGTTATAACTCAAGAGAGAGTAATCAACCCTACAATCATCTAGAACTGACACTCCATAAACATATAAATAGCTAGATTAACACTAATGATAGATAAAATCTCCTCTCTTATAACTTGACTAATTCTCTTAATAGATTTCCATTGTTACATTATTTGTTCATTGCTAGTTTGTTTGAGTTAGTTTACTTTTTCGTTTATTATTCAAATTTGAGTCTTAGACAAAGCACAACCTGAATTAAGTAGTGCCTGAGCACAATTTCCGTAAGATAATATCTACTTTTTATTACAAGTAATGACTTGTATGCTGGTAGTTTTTAATATAAAATAAGTAGTTTGTTTTTGCAATCAAGTACCTAAATTGTTCCTAACAAAAATCATTGTTTTTATTACCAATCTTGAAAAACTTTGATTTGCTTGTTGACATTATAAAAGAATAAAATGTATTCTTGAACTAGGACAACGATGAAAAAATGGTGAAGAAAAAAGAATTAAAAGTATTAGATTTAAAATTAAAAAAACCAGAGCACAAGCAATAATAAAAATGAATAAAGAAATGGTGGTTGGCATGCATGGACCATAAAACGCCCGCCCTGGATAAGGATAAGAAGGGCACCTGCTTAGGGTTTACTTTGACTTGTCTTTATTTTACCCTATTTTGTTATTTATGAAGGTCCACTCTTGACAACAAAAAGACGCAAAATATAAACTCTCTTTTTACTTAGTCCGGGACTTATAAAACGTTAAGAATGCCCGAGAGGAAACACCTTTCAACATCCTTTTACTTAGTCTTGTTAGAAGTTGCCTTCTGTAACAATTTTACGACTTTGGCTGGTGAGGGAGGTGAATGCAAATCAACTTGAATTATGAATAAAGATAAATAGTAGGCGAATTGATGAAAATAAATGGATATATTATGCACCAGTCTCAAAATTAAGTTGAGCTTATATTCTCACCAGTCAAAGGTGATATAACTCACGAATCCGGAATAATTTTGCAGGAAACTGTTAGAGACAAAATTGTGGAAGTTTCAACCTCCTTTGAAAATTTACATCCAACAATCCGATAAAGCAAAACAGAAAGGCTTGACTGTAAACATATGCAACTGGATTATGTATGGTGACAAACCATATAATTAAAAAGGTCTTCATCTTTGTAAAGAGATCAAAACTTCAAAAAGAACAAGAAAAAAAAAAAACTTCTTGGAATATCATAACTACAAAATCATCTGTCCTTTGATTTGACGGGTACTCCCTTGTACATTTGTACCTTATCCTTCAACGAATCTCTTCTAGGCCTTGCTACCTTATTATTTGGATCAAAAAGCAGCACTTCTTCAAATGCCTTCAGAGCAGACTTCAAGTCATTCGTTTTCTCATATGCGTCACCAAGATTATTCCAAGCCGTGACATAGCCTGGTTGCAACTTCACTGCCATTTCAAACTGAGCAATTCCTTTCTCCAGCTTGCCATCTAGTACATAACTGACGCCCAGAGCATTGTAAACCTGTTTCATATATATTCGAAATGTGAACAACAGATATTCAGTGCAACCTAAACATTTCGTTTCTTTCCTTTTCTTCTCTGTTTCTTTTTTATTGGGATCAAGTAGTTAAATCTAAGCACATATTGTTAAAGTAGAAGAGTGTGACTAGATGAACTTTTTCCAAGGTTTCGCAGAGCATTATTACCACAATAGAGTTTGAGAGGATAAGGTTGATAATTAGTGATGTAATTTCTCATTTACTAAATTCTACTCTGCCAAAGTGGATAATTCATTTCCTAGCTATATGAAAAAGTTTAAGGACAAGTTTGAAGTGAAATTCGCAGATAAGGTAGGAAACGAAAGAGGTAAAATCCAACAAACGTAATATCTAATTTTAGTACAGTGACTACACTTGACAATGGCGTTAGTCTTATTCTATTAAAGTGATTGATATATGGATTCAATTCTAAAAGAAAACACCCCTGAAGTAGGAACATTTCTTGGCAGTTTGAAAGCTAAAAATCCATTGAAAGTGCTACAAAATATTGTATTCATCAGATAAGTTAATTACATCAAGGTGAGGTGCAATCATACCTGCGCAAGATCTTGATCATCCCCATCCCATTTTTCAATTGCTTGGAGTAAGTACTTAATAGCAGCTGGATAAAATTTCCTCCTGAGCATCACAGCACCAAGCTCAAAAAACTCAGTTGCTGAGGCATCACCACTTCTTACTTGCTCCTAAAATTAAAGAGGTCAAAAACAGAAGGAATATTATGGTTTCACTGACCAACAGACTGCATATGGTCACTGAATATGATGATATATAGAGTTTGTACATGAACATGAATGCTCATGTTTGTTTCTGTTGAGAAAAATACAAATGCAGACAGCTTCTGAAGGCCAATGAAGCAGAAAATAATCCTAACGTCAATGAGAAAGGAACAAAAGCTCATCTGAATCCTAGAATGACAAAAAATGAGGAAATAATATAATCCTAAAAAGGAACAATGAATCATCTCAAATGTAGAACAATGAATTATCCATTAATAACCAAATATACCTGTAACTCAATTTCCAAAAACAGGATACCTGTAACTCTTTAGCAGAAAGGTCCAGTTCTCTACGTACAAGAACTTGACGAATGACAAAAAAGGTTCCAGCCCCTAGCAAAGCTAACAACAGAAGCAGATAAGAGAGCTGGATTCCCAATTCGAATAACTCTCCAACCTCATACACTACATCACTTTTAATACTTCCCTCAGCATGTGCCACTTGTGAAGAAATCATGTATGAAAATAGTCCTGATGAGAATGCAGACCCCCAAATCTTAGGTCTCTCTGAAAGCAGCACGTCCTCAATATTGAGAAGGTTGTTCAAGTACACTGCAAGCATATTCCAATATATGATTTTGAAAGAGTTAATAAGTGAATCAGGATCAAAACGGCAACATAGGATCTGTAAGGAATACTGGTGAGATGGTGGTTTGGTATGGAAAAACAATTTTATCTCATCACACTGTATTCAATCTTTTCCCATCGACTCATGAAAGGTATGAAAAAGTTTGCGGCACAACGATCTAAAATGTATTCTTGATAACAAGTATCAAACTTAGACACTTTAGTGATTGAATGATTTGATTGCATTAATATGCATTACATGAAGAAGATACTGATTCACAGGATATGACAATGCCAATGTACAACAGACATGTTTTTTAGTAGCCCTAGTGCTTCAAATAGGGAAAACAACATGATGATGGAAATAGAATTTCTGAATGGGGATTCCTGTAGTTTGAGCAAAAATTAGCTGCCACTCTTTTAGCAATATTTTATTTAAGATTTAATCAACCAAAATTTTTCACGCATAGAATTGAAACAGAAACGCAGGCAACAAGTTTTAGACCTAAAGTATGATGAAACCTGGGCCTTCTTGTACATCATCAAAAATATCTTGCTACTTGGAGGAAATTAAAAGTCCACAATTACTCACAAATTTGTGTCCCATTTTCAGTCTAGAGCAAAAAATATCCATTGACATACAGGACCATAGATTCAGTGACTTACAGCTGTACCAGGTTATCATTTGCATATCTCAGTCATCAAGGGACATAAATCCTGATTTAATGCATTACAGCACCAAACGTTGGAACTGGAAAGGTTATAATTTGGGTTCATGAACCACAAGTGACTAATAGTGATTACAATAAAAGCAGTTTGGAAGGAATCCCAAGAATTCCAGGCCACAAATGTGTATGAAGAACAAAATAAAATCTAAAATTGAATGGATATAATATCATAACTATTTTACATGCAGGAATATGATGCTCATATTATGCATAATAATCTCACATATTTTTCACAGAATCAGGTTCTAATAAAGTGAAATCACATGTGAGAAAGAGAAATTACTCTCGCAATTCTTGAAGAATGTAGTCTTTTGAGCAATTGCTTTTCCTGTATCTGCCTTCGTCCACAATTTAACAAGAAATGAGTGAAGAAACAAGTATAGGAACAATGATTGAAGAAGTTTCAGTCAAGGAATAGTATGGAATACACAAAAATCATTTGACATATTACAAAAGTTGCTTTTGCATTTACTGGCAACTAATGATACAAGTTCAGGAATAAGTGATCTGATCACATCACTAAACTTTCTAACTTGTCATCTAATTGACAGAAGACGGTGGATAAAATTTCCTTGGAGTAAAAAGATTTGATAACTAGGTAAGTAACTGGGTGGGCTTTGACGGAAGTGTCATATAATCCTTTAAAATTCACTGACATATACAACATGATACCTAACATTTACATGGTCCCTTAAACATTATAAAAAGAAATCTATTGAATTTCAGAATTGAAACCACGACGAAGACAAATACTCCTAGAATAAAGTGGATCAACAAAAACTGTCAACTACACTATGTCAACGACTTCTGCAATGGTCAGTTAAATAGGGGTCAAATTGCTTTCTTGATTTAAGTGGTCAGTTGAGCACTCAAATTTTAGTATAGTTGGGGGCTTGTTGGCCTTTCCCTAACTCGTATTAAGTCCAAAACTAGGTGCATGGCCAAAAAACTATCATAATTCAGGTGTTATTGCAACAATCCTGCACTTATTTTCCATGTATAAATTGGCATCTTTTTCCGGATGAAAAAATGACTGGTTAAATGTGTCCATCTAGATGCAGGCAGATCAGGCACTAAGTTGGCTCTTCTATCACGTGTACCACAAATTCAAGCTTGAAACTGACACTGGGGTGGAGATAGGTATTGCAAAATATTGAAGGGAAACCTAATTACTATGGTATTAGCATGTAAACTAATGTCAAGATTATGCGGAAATTATGTCTTGAGATCATTCACTGGCAATAAAATTGGTAGCAAAAACACCAGAAGGAAATGAATCTGTGAGTAGGTGAGATCAGATGTAGATGAAACCTCAAATTTAGATATACAAGAAAAAGAAACCATGAAAGGTAGACTAAGAAACATTAACTTAAACAGTGTTAAAGTAGGTACTAGTATTGACTAAAAATCCATGATAGGAATTTTGATAGTGAAATTCATTCAAAAAATAAAGGAGCAAGCAGAAATAACAGATTGACTTAATGAATCTGTAACCATTGGATGAAAAGGATGGCCAGAACATATACCTGCAGAGAACAAAATGACATACTCAGCATATGACTTTCTCTGGAAGTGATCTGGTCTGGTAGATTATTCGATTGGAAGAAGACCTGGGCAGAAGGCTACAACGTTAATTCTCTACGGAAAAGGAAACTATTAGAATAGGGAGAAGTGCATGATTTATCGGGTCCCATTCATTTATGCAAAAAAATTAACAGTTGAGCAAGTAACAAGATGTAATTAACTTTTTCACTGCCTACAGTTCTTTTTCGCAAGAGTTAACAGAAACATTTTGAAATGCAAAATGCATTGGACTAGGAGAATTCAAGACTTAAATCCTTCTTGTAGATTATAAGCATGACAAATTTTAGGGAAAACTAGGCTAAGAAGATGAATATTCTCTAGCTTTCCTACTCAATCAGATCATTTGGGTCCCATTCCTATTTGACTTTGAACTAAAATTACAATGGTTCAATTATCTAATAAGAGATCTGGTCGAACATATGTTGGGAAGTAATCTAGTTTTTACTTGGAATTGAAGTCTTGGCAAGGTTTTTCTTAAGAGTTTAAATTGTTTTAATAGTTCTACTATATACTTTAGTTCCCTTTTCTAGTAATTATTCAATTCCTAATCTCATTAACATAGAAATCAGTCTAAACTCTTAAAAGTAGAGTGATGGAGTTTCCTTCTCAGCACATCACAGTTATCATGTGGAGGACTTCTCTAAATCTTGTTTCATTTTTTTCCTATTCCATTTTTTGCTTCTTCCCTTCTGCTTTCTATATATTTCTCTTTAATTCAACTGTAGGACTACTCGTAAATCAGGACTTGAACAGAAAAATAAAAACCATAACCTTCCCTTCATTTGCCTTCCTTTTTTTCTTTTAATGAAATGTGACAGAAACCTTCTAGTCTTTTTAGCTACTGCTCAACTTTCTGTCCTAAAAAGACCAATACGATACAAACACAATAAACGCAATTGCATCCATACTTCTGCACATCACTCAATATCCATATCAAAATCCAGGAAATATAGAAAATGAAATGAACTTTTAAATGGAGAACACTGACGTTAAGGGTAGGCAAACAACATTAGAACTGGAAAACAATTATGGATAGTGACAAACGAGATCTGCCAACTAAGGAACTATGAAGCATGTAATTGATGAACATGAATAAATAAAACAACCATTATCCTAATAATAACCTTGTATGGATATGAACAAAGCAAGCCAAAACCCACTTACAAACAAGAATATGAATTCTTCCATCACTTAAAGTGGTGATTATAACATTAACAAGAAGAAATCCACTCCATGCATCATTGAGTTGGTTGGGGAAAGAAAGAGAAGGGACAAAAACTGAAAAATGTATGAGGTTCTCTGTTTGCTTGACCATATGTTGGATGAAAGTGTACACATAAAGAATTTGCTGAAGACTAAAAGCTTTCAAAATGGCAGCTAAAAGGGCCAAAAACAAGGAAATAGATTTAAGACAAGTTTCATCAAAATTTTTGACCTTACTTTAAACAGTTAACAAATTCTTTCTGAGTATTAGAACCTGCAGTATATTTTGGATATGTACTGAAGTAAAAAAATATTTTCATCTAATTATCCATATATAATCAACTCTGATATCATAATGTTTTGAGAGGATTTTAGGAAATCCAGAAGATTTTAGTGTTTGACAAAGTCGCACAGAATAGTGAGTCGGTAACCTTTCTTTCATGTTAGAAATGTGCATCTAAACGTTCAATCTACCAAAAAGAAATTTTATTCCAGTTGGAAAATGCAAGCTCTTTAACAGCAACAATCATCCAGGTAAGTCCTGTATTATTTAGTAATCAACGAAACAAAGAACTTAATTAAATGATGGTATCATTTAATAAATATCTCAGCACATCAGCTAAATTTTTGGAAGCATTTTGAAACATGAAGTCAGGATCTTAAAACTTGTCAACCTTCGTATTGCAGTTACTATCTTCTAAATGCATAGAGCTGCAGATATGACAGCATCTCAAACCAATCTGCATCATGAGAAATGATGAAATCTTGGACAACTCTAATCACCAAAAGTTTTGTTGACAGTGATGTTGTTAGCATCTTCTTAATGCATTCAGCATGTTGTCAATGCATAGAGTTGTCAGTTATAATAGAATCTCACAACAATTTGTACCACGAGGAAATAATGGACTTTGAACTTGCTAAACTCCAATGTACGAATTCTTTCAACGGGAAGACTCCAGGCACAAGCAAAATTTATTAAGTGATATATCTTGTAGTTGCAGTATGATAACTCAAATGCTTAATATGAAGCACATACCATAAAATTAATGTTAGTTTATACCCTTGCAACCAATCAGATGGTTACAATTTTATACATGATATTATTATTTTAATTAACAAAAACATTCTTTATTTTTATATATTTTATTAACTACATTTGATGTTTAAATAATAAAGATAAAATCTCTTGAATACTTATTAGGCAACTGAAATTATGATGAGATCATAATTATGAGAAAAAATTTACATTTACTTGTTTCTAGTTGTAGTTTTATCAAGTCTGAATATTCATCAAACTATAAAATTAGTACATGTTATAATTTTTTTTCTTATGAATAAAGTAATTGATCTTATAAATTAAAGTGTGTAAATACTTAAATAAATATGTAGGTGCTTATTTGAGAATAAGTTTACTGAACTGACCCAATTATGAAAATTGTAACTAAAATATTACTTACGTGTTTGTAAATTTTCTCATCATTATAGTTGTATAATTGATCCATAGACTTGAGATTACTAGAGTATCTCATGTGAGACTTACTGTGTATTGATGCTACTTATAATCTATCATATTTAGGGTAGCTCACTCGATAGTTCTTAGACATAATATAAGTCATATAAAGATAGTTGAGTAAGTCAATGATTTGTCACTCTAAAGTAAATAAAGAGAATATTCTATTGTTCTTTATTAGTAGTAACTTAAGAAATTTTATCTAAGAGTGAATTGATATTTAAAAAAGATACTTCTAAATATTAATTATAAATTAATTACTAGTTAACAAGAACAAATATGAATGAATTTAATAAGATTAGACATTATATATATACTACATATTTAATTAGAACATTGGACGATGAAAGGATTACATTATATATCATAACTATGCATAGATAGATTAAGTCATACTACATTAACATTTCTAATATTTAGATAGTCATGACATGTTACTAACATTAATTTTGATCTATGAAATTAAAGATAAATTAAAAAGAATTTTAATTTATCTAATTCTAATTATTAATAAGAATTATAATTTATAATCATTGTCAATATATTAAGAACCTAATAGGTCACACAAAAAGAGCAGCTAAAAAGAAAAAATTTTAACTTAAATTAAATTTATCTTAATAGTGAAGTTTGAGAAACTCCAAAAATCAAATTTGAGATATTTGATGTTATTAAAATTAAATTAAATTATAATTAAAGTTTGACTTTATATACTTTTTTTCTATTTATAGGAAATAAGGGTAAAGAATTTAGAACAACACTCTTGCTTATTCCTCTGAAAAGTTGAGTTTTTTTGCTCTCTGCTTTGTAAATATCATTAAAGGTTGGACACTTGAACAATTCATAGTTGCTATACCAAAAAGGTTTTGGAAAAAGTTTCAGCAGGAATTTCAAATCAAGTACAATTCATTTATTTTATGATTCATGTTTTTCAAGTTATTCAGCTATTGAGATTTGATAATAAAAAAAATACTTTTCCCCTACATCCATGATTGGATCATGGCTGGTTTCCCAAACAACTAATTCACTAAATAGAATGTGAGATCACTAGCAATACTTGTGGTAAACAAAAGTACGTGTGTTTTCAGTCAAACAAAAGCCTACCCGTTACAAGATGCTTTTCGTAGGACTACCATGGCAAGCATATTAAATTGGTAAATGCAATATGTAATGTTCTATACGGTGCTTTCCATTTAAAATAAATAATTCTGGATTTATGTTCCCATCCTCCCATTCACTAAAACATCGCTATTTTAATTCAGCTTTGGATTTTGAGATTGACTTCCAAAGCCACCAAGAAGCTTATCTTGTTTTGCCTTATATTGTCCGTTATAAGATTATCTTGAGGTTCACTTGAAAAATTAACTTTACCGCATCACGTTTTGCCTTATATTCTCCGTTACATGTACATGGCTCACCAAGAAGCTTATAATGAACAGTATGCAAAAGCAAAAGAAATTTGATAAAACAACAAAGAAGCTTGACAACAATGTATCACCTGGAAAGAGCGCTTGTAAGGCTCGAACTTTAGAGACCCAAATGGGAGGGAAGAAAAAGAATGACACAAAGAGAGGCGGTTATTGCGGACACGCAGAGGTGGAGTATGCATGCAAGTGTGGAGAAGCATTTCGAAGACGGATATATCGGAGTTAGTCAAGAGAAGATTCTTCAAGAATTTGCCTTGTGTTGTAACTCTTGTAAATTTCTGAGCTTTGTAGACACTTTACTCTCTGAGTGAGCAGTGGAAGATAAGGTTCAGTTGACAATCTGACACAAGAAGATAAGAGGCCCCGGTTTCTTTCCTTTAATAAAACATTAAATTGGTCTCCAATTGTACATTTTTACTTTACTTACTTGCTCAATTAAAATTAAAACAAAATAATCCAATTCTTTCGGAACTCTATTTAAAAGTATTGGTCCGTGTTTGATTTGCTTCAACACATTTCTTTCTTTTCTACGTCGTTCGAGTTCCTCGTCTCACGAGTCAAATCAATTGCTTGGAACACGGCTGCGATTCAGATTTCAAGAGCAATTAGATAAACTATCTTCAAGTTTTTCTATTTTCTAGTTCTATTCATATTATGTGATAAATTTTCTGGAGTAATAATCAGCTGACTTCTGCAAAAATAACGCAGAATGACTTCAATTTAAAATGGTTTTTTTACTACATCGACCATAAATGAAAGATTTTTATAAGTGAAAAACATGAGGGCCTTTAAAAGAACTATCAAATGAAGTAATAAATAGATGGCAATTCAAAATTTTGTTTAATATTTTCTTTCTTTCTTAAATAAAATCTAGAGTAGGAGATGAAACCTTAAATGTAGAATTTAATTAATTCCATAAAAAAAGAAAATAAAGCAATCATTGACAAAAGTTTACATTATAGTCATTAAAACAAATATTTACATTACCAAACATGAGAAACTTTACAATCCCTTATACAAAAGTTCTATATGTCAAAGAAATTACAAGTACAATCTATAGCTCTTCTGATGTCAGCTAACAAACCTTTGAGCTATATCTTAATCCAAAACATTCCTTTAGAAAACCTTAGGAACTAGGAGCCTGTTTGGTTCAGCTTTTGGAGGCTCCAAAAGTACTTTTTTCTACTGCAAAAGCTATTTTTAAGAAAACTGAGTGTTTAGTTGTAAAATCCAAAAGTACTTTTTTCATAGAAATGACTTTTTCAGAAGCTAAAATACAACTTTTTGAGAAGCTCAAATTTGAAGCTTTTCAAAAAAGTGCTTTTGTAGGTAGATTTTTTAGATCAATTAATAAATATATTTTTATTCCCTTTTACCTTTATTCTTTACACATAATTCCCATAATATCCACAAACACATTTCCACGTTTATTTTGAGATTTATATAATTTTATTTATTTTATATATTTTAATATTTATTTTTAATATTAGTTTTACTTATATTATAATCCATATAAAAAATTTAGTTAAATATATTTTTATTTATGTTTTATATGGTTTAAAATTATATAATAATTAATATATTGTACTTTGCATATTGTTTAATATATTTTAACTAATATTTATATGCATAAATAATTTTTATTACAAAATAAAATAAAATATAGTTAAAATTAAATGTGTTTTTATTTTTATGCTGCCAAACAGTCTATTGTATAAAGCTCTTTCAGAAAAGCTCTTTTAAAATGACAACCAAACAATCAACTGACTTCTTAGAAAAGCTCTACTGATAAAAGCTCTACTGACAAAAGTTCTACTAATATAAGCCCATCCAAACAGGCACTAGGTCTCTTGTCTCGTACCTGAACACATTATAATTTTTGATGAGTTTTGCGAACTCAATGAGTTAACCATCATTGATGATCTCACTCAAGTCAAATATACAAATATCACACAACTAACCAATTTCACAAACATTTTTCATCTCTATAAGACATATTGAATGACACACCTTTCACATACATTCTTTCAGAACATGTGTAACCCATTCAATCACATTATCATTGCATATCACTTTATCATCACAATTTTGGAAAAGGTTTCATAATCATATATTTCATAATCATAAATATACAAATGCAAACGCATATGAGACTCCATATTCGTTTTTATTTGTTGTGACTGAGCGCCTTTCAGATTCAAATACAAATACTGGCCTATTAGGCTCAGTCGGATACAAAAATCATGAAGCAAAGCTCTATGTGCAGAATTATAAGCTTAAAGCTCTTTAAGACTGGCTACTTTAATCACAACATCTTTATCTGAACATGCATTTTATGAAATGCATCAAAAAAAATGTTATGAATAGCATTAAATTATGATGCACAAATGGAATCTTATATTCATCGGACCTCAGTCCGGCATTCAATTTTCATTAAGTATTCTATAATCATTTAGAATTCAGTTGCAAACATATATCATTCAAATTTCAGATGCAAACAGAACACTGCTGATACATTCCCTAATATGAAACTCCTCAAACCTTTAAAGTCTAGAATTAACATACAAATCACAAACAGTTGAATAATTGGAAGTTAAACAGAATAAACAAATCCTAGGAAGATCATCTAGGTTGACTTATAATACGCTCCAATTTATGCTATTGCCTGGATAGTCCAGCAATGTCTGAATAGCATCCGACTTAAGCGTCTAAAATTGTACATTTCACACATAATTCACGTTACAAAGTTGATAAATCAAATACTTAATTCATTTGTCCACATATATACATATGTCTTATTCAATGCATACCCAATGACTATCTCGGGTGTGTTTCCTTAATCATAATTCATAATCATTCATATATTGTCACTTGGATATGTCTTGTTTGCATTTAGGTTAATACCTTAAGCAGACTTGATCATGCTTCATTCATTAACCATACATTTAACTAACTTTTACAACATCAAATTATGTTCTTTTTAAACCTTAATCAAGTCTAAATGCATAATAGTTAAATACCTTAATCCTTAATTGGTTCAAGAATCACACAAAAGGACATTTTCTTTACTTCCATGAAATTTCCACAATCGTATATTGTTTCCCAAAATCGTGGGATGGGTTATCCAAAAGTTCACATCCAATTCCTTCATTAGTTTTCCAAATTTTCTCAGGATAGGTTTCAGGTCAGTTTTGTATGGCCATTATGACATAAAAACTAGGGTTTCTAGATAATATGTGTAGCGCCCCCTCACCGTAGGGTACATATCGGGACGCCCGAAGGTCGCTCCGACACGTATCCCACGATAAAGGTTC
>JANZLD010447872.1:0-15247 GCA_026413575.1 Erythroxylum carthagenense
ATATTGTAATTAATTAATTAATTAAAATAACATAATAAATTAATTATAATATTTTAATGAATGAATTATATTTTGATTAATTATATTGTAATTAATTAATTATATTTTAATTAAGTATAATATAATTTATTTATTTATTATTATTATTTTAATTGATTATATTGTAATTAATTATATTCTAATTAATTAATTGTATTTAATTAATTAATATTAAAAATATTTTTAAAAAAAAGTCACTATTGAAGAATGAGTTTCATTCACCTAATAAACGGAGAGTATAGAGGATTCCCTAAAAGGGGGATATCAAATTGTTGCCTTTATAAGGACAATCAATAACTAATCACTTACTTTTTATTCGTTATTTATTAAATTTTTCTCAAAGTCATCAACCAAGCACTCGCTTAAGCTTTATGTAGACTTATCTTTATCGTGTGTGCGTGTGTGTATATATATATATATATAGTCTTCCAGATTGCACCTAAATTTGAAAGTTCAAAATAAGACAGTGCCGAAAGAAACCTGACAATATATACGAGGAAAGAAAATGGTAGCCAATCAACATATTCACTGGAAGAAGAAGACAATTAAAATAGCTAGAACTTTAGGACCATGTGTCACATTTCTTACCTTGGAAAGAAATGACGTGCGGAAATTGAGCTTCCAGAGAGGTGGAATATAACATTGATTCTGGTCATGTCTCGCATTTGCCAACTCATCATGAACAATTTATTAACTTGCCCGTGACGCGATAGCAGAAATGGACTGCAATTATATTATCTTGAGTAGCATGAAAAGGAATTTTCTCAATCATTTTCCAAAGCTTAAGAACACACAGAATGATGGTAACTTCTTGCCTGTCTTGGAAAATTCAACTTCTAGGAACAGAGCCATAACCCATCGACTTGAGTCTATAAATACAAGGACTTATGATTTGCAAGTGTACTGCTGCCACTACTAGTACAATACAACTACTAGGAACGCTAGAAGGAGATCCAAGCAGGAAATAAAACTATAGGAGTTTGGTGTTTCTTGTCACAGGAGAGATGGTGCTGGCTGTTATTTAATCACAGTTACAAGGTGCCAAGGCCTAGCTAATACCATTCTCCTGTGACAGGAAACCTCACAACTTCTTCCATCGCTACGGTCACTGTATTGATGTATGACTCCTTTGTTTCTTACTGCTAAGGGCATTTCTTTTACTCTTTTTTTTTGGTCATTTATATTACTATTTTAGTTTACATTTTTGTGTTTCCTTTTGGTGCATAGAAAACAGCGAGAGAGAGCTTTTTAACCTCTTTTCTTACTCAACACCTAGTTCCAGCATATGCTTATCCATCCCTCCAACTCCAACTGAAACACAGGAAGGATGAGAGAGAAGAAGCATCACCCTCTCTCTATCTCTAGTTTTCAGATGGTCTTCTACCACCCCTTGCTATCCAATCCCCTCTGGCAGAAAAACTATCATCTTCTTCTTCCCTAACAACAAAGAGAAGCTAGAAGCAGATTGTTAAGACCTCTCCCTTCATTACTCCCCTCCGATTGAGGATGGAGCAGATTCATTGTAGCTCCTAAGATGGATATCCTACATGCTATTTTGAAGTCTTGGGAAGCTTCTTTAATAGGCTTCTTGCTTAAGAAGAGGCCTCCTTCTCTGTCCTCCAGAAATGGGCATTCACCATGTGGAAAAACAAAGGCCTTTTCGATGTGATAACTCCATTCTCTTCACCTCTGCATCCAAACCTCAGGCTCTCAAGGTAATGGAAGAAGGCCCTACCATGTGATGAACTTTCCTCTTTTTCTTGAACACTAGAACCTGGATAACAAATAAATTCAATTAGCTTTCAAGCAACTCCATTATAGGTCAATTTATATGATATGATGTTTCTTTGAATACTGAACAACAAAAGGGTTAAGCCTAATTGCTAGTTCTTTTTTAAAAACTTACATGTATGGATGAGAATACTGCTAGAAGTAAGGGAATTGGATATGTTCGGCTTTGTGTCAATGTACACATCTCAAAGGAGCTATCAGATCAAATACCTTTAATAAGGCCAGGGCCTAAGGGAAAACTCAATGAAGATTGTGTATCTGTTAACTATCATTGGAAGCCCTCTTTAAATATATAGGGTAAGGTCTGGAAGCCTACGGGAAAAACCTTCAAAAGAGTAGACTATTTTGAATTAATGGACCTTGATGAGGAAAAGGAAAGGATGGGGGCTGAATCTGGCCTTGTTAGTGCTGTTGGAAATTTTGGTACATCCTAGGGAATTGATGATGTGCCATCAAAAAATTTGGGTCCATCCCAATAATTCCATCCGGATGATCTTCCCCAGACTAGAAAGATTGAAGAGCGTGATGTAGGGACTATTAAGGAGACTAGCATTTTGGAGGATACCTTAGAAAAAAGTGAAACAAAAATACCAACTCGTCTTTTGTTCACATTACTGATAACGGGTTAGGTAATGAATCTGAAGGGCAATTTCGGAATGTTACAAGAAAAAAGGCTAGTAGGAGTAGTAAAAGCAAAAGCTTGAAGGATAAGCCTATGAATAAATGGCCATCTTCGCATGGAATATCAGGGGATTAAATTGTTCTAAAATGTTAATGGTTTTTAGGGATTTTGTCTACAATAGGAATCCATGTATTTTTGTTATTTTGTTTACAATGTATGTTCTATCATGCATATATGCACTTTTTGGCCTTTTAAATATCCTAGTAACTCTCTTGTATATCCAAGATACCTCCAATAACTTACATATAGTTTATTTGTACTCAAAATGACCTAAAATAGTTACTAGAAACAAAAACCAATTGTTTTAGTATGCAGGAGGTGGAATTAACAGATTTAAAATCCTAAAGTTATAGGTTCACTAGGTCCAACAAACAAAGCTCTAATTGGCTCATCCGGAAAAACTAGACAGAGCTGTGGTTAATGTGGACTGCTTAAATACTTTTTCAGGAAGCTCAGCCAATTTTTTAGATGCGTGACTTTTTTATCATACCCCTATAAAGGTTGATAACTTTTTTAAAACGACCAGAATCTGTCACCCTTTCAGGTTCAACAATTTTAGGATTAATATGGAGGGCTTTCAAGAAGTAATTATGAAGGGTTTGGAGTATAAGATCTATGGCTCTAAGCAGTATTTGTTCACAAAAGTCTATTAAACAGGAATTGAAGATGTTAAATTTAAATAGAGGTCAGAACTCCACAAAGGAGATAGAAATCGTAAGAAACAAGCTTTAGAAAATTCAGAAATCTTTAGTAGCTAACCCTACTGATTGTATACTAGCTATAACTGAAAAGGAAGCCCTTAAGTCCTATTTGCAAATAGTGGATAATCAATGTTCATTATTGAAGCAGAGAGCCGGAACTAATTGGATTAAGGATGGGGACAAATGCACAAAATACTTCTTCAATTTAGCGCCAGCTCGAAGAAATGTAAACAGAATCACGTCCATAAAAACCAAAGCTAGTGAGATTGTATTTGGACAAGATGGAATTGCAAAGCAAGCAATGAATTTTTATGCAAATCTCTTAAGCACAAAAGGTCTCTTTGTAGGAAATGGAGTAAACCTTAGGCATTTTGTTATAGCCAAGATTCCTGAACATGAAGCTTCATTGTTAATTAGACCTGTTACGGATCAGGAAATAGAGAAGGTGGTTTTTAATATGAATGACTCTAGGGCTTCGAGTCTAGATGGATTGAATAGGTTTTTCTTTCAAAAAAGCTTGGAGTAGCTTAGGGAGATTAGTTAAAGAGGTTGTGCAAAAGTTTGTCCAAAATGGTGTCTTGCTTAAGGAGATTAACAAGATCTTTCTTTGTTTGGTCCCTAAGAGTTCCATCTTGACCACTTGAAGTGATTTCAGACCTATATTATGTACTAATTTTCTCTATAAGAACATCACCAAGATTTTGGCAAATAGGCTGAAGAATGTTCTACACTTATTCATTAGTAAGAATCAAGGTTCTTTTATGAGGAGCAAGAATATTTGGGATAATATCCTTTATTGCAGGAGTTTTTGAAAGGGTACAATCGCAACAGAAGTCCTAAAACTTGTACTATTAAAATGGATCTACAAAAAACTTTTGATAGTGTTAACTGGAGATTCATGCTACAGATGGAATTTCCCCATAGGTTTATCATGTGGATTCAAGAATGCATCACTGCTGCCTCATATGGAATATTCATTAATGGAAGCCCCATAGAGTTGTTTAAAGGCAAAAAAGGGCTTAGGCAAGGGGATCTTCTTTCTCGTTTCCTATTCCTAATTTGCATGGAGGTTTTCACCTTTATGCTGAAACACAACACTTCTAATGATTTCAACTTCAGATACCATTCCAAATGTAATAAGCTTTCACTAACTAGCTTATGTTTTACAGATGATTTTATTCTTCTAAGCAAAGCAAATTTTCATTCAGTCTCTTTACTAATGTGTACTCTCAATACTTTTAAGGAGCTATCTGGTATGAGTATCAATCTTCATAAAAGTTATTTCTTACTTTTCAAAAGTGCCTTGTTATAAGCAAACTGGCGTGGAAAACAAAGATCCACCTCTTTAATATTTGGGCATTCATATCTTATCCAGGAGACTAAGATCTTGTGAATGTTCCATTTAATAGAATAGATTCAGAAAAGATTGGGTTTTGGACTTACAGAGCCTTGTCCTATGGAGGGAAACTTCAGCTTCTGAAATCGGTAATTATGTCAATGCAACCTTATTGGTGTTCCTACATATTCCTCTCCAAAGGGCTTATTAAAATTGTTGAAAAGCTTATGAAGCAATTTCTATAGGGAAAAGGAAACGGTGAGAAAGGAATCACAAAAGTGAATTGGAAGCATATCTATCAACGGAAGGAGGCATGTGGGTTAGGTTTGGAGTCAATCAATAAGAAAAACAACTTATGACCAAGAGAATTTGGAAAATCCTAAGTGAAAAACAATCATTATGGATTAAATGGATTTGCATCTATATATTAAAGGGTTAAAGTTTTTGGGCTCTAACAATCAAAGATAGTTACTCTTGGTTCTTCAACTAAATTCTTACATTGAGGGAAGAAGTTCATCAGCACATAACTTGTCAAATAGGGGCACGGGAAAGAATTTCTCTATAGTATGATAACCGGACAATTTAAGGGGCATTAATTCATAATCAATTGGTAAGATCTTTATAGGGAAGGTTCTCTAAGAGAGCTTAGCTTCATGAAATAATTAGAAACGACAACTGGATGCTCTCCTTAGAAGAAATTAGACTTTTGCCCATTCCTCAATATAGAAGCCTCGAGGAGAATGATTTATACTTATGGGATGGGACACTTGTATCAGAAATTACTATTAGGGAAGCAGAAAAGTAGAGGGATAGGGCAGTTATAAGAGTAGGATGTTGTTCCATGATTTGGAGCAAGCTTCTTAGACTTAATGCAAGTTTTCTCCCTTGGCTAGCTATGTTGAATAGGCTCAACTGTAACACCCCACTCCCGCTTGACCCGAACTCGATATCGATGGTAATATCCGAGTTCGTGCCTCGCAAGGGTGGCGTGCTACGTCACTTAGTCAAAAACTCAGTATAAATTTTTTTTAAGCGTACCTGAAGATCAATAATTTCATGTTGGGCCCATTTTTATTCAGACACCTTTTTATTTACCAGAGTTGCCAATTTTCTTTTTCAAATACCAGAATTTTGATTAACCCATTCCAAAAACCAAAACACATTAAAACTTTGTTCCAAGCGGAAAATTATACACCACCAATATATTCAAATACACAAACGGAGATACAATTTAATGCAAAGAAGAAAAGGGAGACACAATGCAGACGCGAACTGATCCCGACTTCTAGCTTTCCCTTGTATGCAGTAATCATACTCCCGTTTACCTAACGGGATATTCTTCAAATCTTGAAAAATAATTGTAAATTTTTGGGTGAGTTTTGCGAACTCAGTGAGTAACCATCATCGACGGCTTACCCAGTCATATAACACACAAAATTTACTAATTTCACTTCATCCCACATTTCACATTATTTCATAATCACATTTCACATTATCCCATAATCCACATTCACATTCACAGTAGTCACATTCGATACAAGTAATCATTCATATTATGCATACGCAATGCACATGAGACTCACTTTTCATTTGTTATTTTGTTGTGACCGAGTGCTTGAACTGTCCCATGTAGGGCTCATTAATAACTGCCCCTTATCCGTTTGGAGGATACAGGGCTCATTAAACGTTGAGCCTGAGGCTCTGAATCACTTTGAGCTCGAAGCTCATTTTCACTCGTTGAGCTTAAAGCTCTAATCGGTGGCGACTCTGGTCACAACAGCCATTATATTTCACTCTTATGCAATGAATTGCATCAATCCCATTCACTCACTTTCACATAAACATAAAGCATTTTGTCTTTCACTCAATCCAGGATAGTTAATCAAATGCATATGTAATGCTCATGTGACACTTTTTTAATTATTACGGTGTTGTGACCGAGTGCCTGAACTGTCCCATATAGGGCTCATTAAACATTGAGCCTAAGGCTCTAAATCACTGTTGAGCTCGAGGCTCAAATACACTCGTTAAGCTTTAAGCTCTAATCGGTGACTGCTCCGGTCACAACTTTCATATCTGATTATGCACTCATAAATGAGATGCATATGCCACAATCAATTAGCATTTGTCAATTAATCACATATGTTGCAATTAATTACATCATAGGCACGTATGTCTCAAATTCACATACAAGTAGCACTTCAATAACACAACTCTCTAGTACACAATCATCGGACCTTTTGTACGAAATCCACAATCAAATCACAATTCATCACCATTTATATAAACATTCAGTAGTCGATCAATACAAAATAACAAAAAAATAGAACAATTAATGAAATAAGACCATCTCGGTCTACTCACAGTACGCTCCAGATTTGCATTTACTCCCAAATTTTGGAAACGCCTGACTGCGAACTTTTAACTTGCACAACCCATTTATGCAATACGTTACACATACATTAATAATTTTGCACAATTATAAGCATTCATTTATGCACATATATGTACGATGCATGTTCATGATAATCCCGGTATCATTTCATAAATTTCATCACAAAAATCGTTCCCATATCAAAACTCATTTATGCCTAGGGTTAAGCCACATTAAAATCCTTAAACTCGCAATTTATGCTTATTTCAATTTTCTAAAATCATACTTTCGGGTCTACTGCTCCCGATCAATGAGCCGGTCCATATAGGGTAACCTATGCCACCTCTCCTTAATAGGAAAATTCCTCTATACTTAAGGAATCCACAGACACTAAAATTACCCAATTCAGATATCTATAGGTCCGGATATTTCTAAAACACTGTCCAGAAAAAAAGCAATCGGTCCTCTCCCTTTGATTTAATCCATCATTTTTAATTTAATTTCCAAACTTCACAAATTCTCATGGAGAGGTAGATAAATGTCTTGCGAATCCGATGCCTCGAAAATCAGGTCAATCGAAGGTCAGATGAAAAAGTTATACACAAAAGAAGGGCAAATAGTCGGATTTAGAGTAATTAGCCACTTGCACGCGCGCGCTCGCGATCGCGAAGAGCGCTTGCGTGCTCGCCCTTGCGAGGGCTAGCTTCCGTGCCTATATTTATTTGTATTTTTTTCTATTATTAGCACTTATTTCTCCTCTTCTTCCAACATGCATAAATTTTCACACAAGTGTCCAAAATTGACAAATTAGGTCTCCATGCAAAGATCACAGAAAACTCTAAAAGTTTCATGAAGGGCTTGAAAACCAATTTCACCTCTAAAG
Organism: Erythroxylum carthagenense; assembly: GCA_026413575.1. NCBI lineage: Eukaryota > Viridiplantae > Streptophyta > Magnoliopsida > Malpighiales > Erythroxylaceae > Erythroxylum > Erythroxylum carthagenense. Next base: position 7,807 of record JANZLD010447872.1, read on the forward strand.
GTGTCAAAAACTCAATCAAAGTTACTGCTCAATACATGTCATCCCAAACAATACCACAATCTTCTAAAAATCATAGCTCACTATCCCCTTGTCTAAAAATTCCATGCTTTATTTCAATGAAAAGATCAGAACACAATCTACAACTTTCATGAAAAACTTGGAAGCCAATTCAACCTCTAAAAGGGTCAAATGCTCAGTCAAAGTTTCTACCCATATTAGTGTCATCCTCAACAGTACACAATCTTCTAAAATTTTTATCTTTTAACTCCAAGGTCCAAAAATGTCACACTTTATATCAATGAAAAGATCAAAATGCAACCTACAACTTTAATGAAGGACTAAAAAATCAATTTGACCTCTAAGGGAGTCAAAAACCACTTTGAAGTTTCTATCTACTTATGATCAGTCCAACTAGTAACAGAAACTTCTAAAATTCATAACTTCCTATTCCATGGTCCAAAAATTTCATACTTTACATCAATGGAAATATAAGAACACATTCTACAATTCTCATGAAGAATTTGGAAGCAAATTCAACCTCTACAAGGGTCAAAATCTCAATCATAGCTTCTGCCCCCATAATTTCACCCTAAACCACATCCAAACTTCCAAAATTCATACCTTACAATTCCTACGCCCTAAAATAGCATATTATATATCATTAAAAAGCTAAGACATTCTTCTATAACTTTCATTAAGGCCACTTGAGTCAATTCAAACCATAATAGTCCAGAATGGGTCGCAAAGCATAGTATCCACAAAACCTACATTTATGGACATTTTCAAACACAAGGCACATCAATCTTTGGAAGAACAGCCAAGAGTCAACAGATCATAACTTTCAACCTTCTTCTCAGAAAATGTCATACTTAGTGGTGATAGAAAGCTAATAAGAAAAACTACAACTTTCATGAAGACCAATTTAGCAGAATCTGCCTAAATCAATCTAGAAAATTTTCCAAAGTTCCAAACTAAATGAAATTTTCGAGCTACTGTTCATTCCTACACCCTTTTCCACATTCAAATCAAAAATTGGAACTCCTCTAGCCAAAATTAAACATCACTTCCTTCACAAGAATTGTATCCAAACACCTCAAGTTTAATTCAAGGTAAAAATAATCTCAATTGCTCATCCATATAAAAAGTTATGGCAAAAACAATGAAACATATACAAATTCAAATTTCCAACTTTTCAGCCTAACTCAAAACCTATCATTTCCTTACCAATTCTACACCAATAAGCATTCAATTTAGTCAATAAATCACCCACAATTTAATCAAGATCTCCACTTGAACAATTAGCCACAAAATGGCAGTAACCCACTCTCAAATTATCCATCCTTTTCTACACTCACTAACACATCTCTACTTCCGTTCATTTACTTCTACCTCATCCATCATCAATCAACCACTAATCCAATAAGGAAATAACATACCCATAATCACCAAACACAATTTCATGCCATTTTATGTACAAACATCACAACTAATTCAATTAACTACAAAACCATGATATAGAACATATTTCTTACCTCATTAAGCTTCCAAAACTTCAAGTCTTCAAAACCACCACTAACACTCTAACTTCCCCCACTTCCCCCCACCATACACGATTATTATCATCTTAAGGGGGTGAGGTTTAGATAAGGCTTTTTGGTGAGCACAAGAAGAGCAAGCAAATAAAATAGTAGTTACAACTAACAAAGAGAAGAAGACCAACGAAGAAGGAGGAAAAAAAGAGACTACAAAATTGATGAAAGAGAACAATTAGTTTGGTCTTCTATTTGGAAGCATCATGAAAGACAAACCAAAGGTGTGGGTTTTTATAAAACCTATGCACATGGTGGCATGTTAGGCAAGTGACATGTGTCACTTGCCACATGTCACACTCCTAAGCCTTCACTAATTTCTTCCCAATTCAATTCCAATTACTACTCCAATTTCTTCCCAAATTTCAATGGCTCAAATTAATAAATCCTAAAATCATGTATCCAGTGCCATTGGACAGTTATTTTCACTACCGGTAGACACTTATTCTGCCACTTGGCATTTTTCCTAGTCCGAAAAGTACCCCGAAATTTCACTAAAATTTCCTAACAATTTAAAAACCTCGATGACCCTCTCTAATCAAATTTTTTTTCCAACACAAAAATCACATGTTTCATAACAATCACATTTATTCAAAATTATACCGAGAAATGTCATGAGTGCATGTACAGTCATTTTCATGTGCAAAAATTCACTATTCACTTGTATGTATATGCATGAACACATCAAGGAAAAATTTTATGCACTCATAAACTATTCCAAATTACTATTTTACCCTTCCCATCGGTGATGGGATGTTACATCAACACTATGGATAGATTGAACTTCCTATCCTCTTCTAAGATTTGTATTCTTTGCAACCTAGAGGATGAGACTAAGGATCATCTCTTCTTCTAGAGTGGTTTCTCTACAGAGGTTTGGGCTAGAATTTCTAATCTATATGGCCCTGGTACTAATTATTGCAACCTCACTGATATCTTATTGGAGATATCTCAACTGTATATCTCTAAATATGATAGGGATATTCTTATGGTCGTTGTTGCTATATGTCTTCAAGCAGTTTAGAATGAGAGAAATAATAGGAGGTTTAAAGAGAGATTTAACACTCCACTCTCTCCTATAGCACTCTCTATCGCAACATTAGGGAACAACTGATTACAAATCAGTTGAATCTATACTGTAGCAAAGGATTGGCTCTCTCATGGAGAATATAATTGTCTATGTTTATTCATAGATCACAATATTCTATAAGGTGTTGGGTTTCGAAAAAGAAGAAAGTTTCTTATGCATGGCTATTTCTAGGTTTTAAGCAGATTCTAGTATTCACTTACTTATGAAAGAAGGAGACTATTGAAGATTAGAAGGAACCCGACTGACCTTTAGGTATCAGAATGTATTTAGCATACCTCCTTCAAATATATCTCATCTCTAGTCAAGTCTTATATAAAGGTTCACTGTTGTCCCCTCCAGTCCCCTTATGTTAATACATAGTTTGTTAATTTGTTGATATTCATATAATCTTTAAAGATGAAGTTATTATCGAGTTGATTATGCAGACTTGAGATGAGATCTCCCTTTATGAGGAGAGACAAGTAGTAGAAGCCACCATATCACCTCCACAGTGTCACGCCTCCAGAGCGTCATCCTCCTCCTCCCTAATTGAGTAATTGTCTGAAGCTTCAACAAAGGAGAGCGTCGTTTTACCCTAATTACTAAACGACATTGCATATATTCCCATTTAGTTCTCTTAATGTTGCCATTTTTCTCTACTGTGTGCTTGGTGTTCGTAGTTGTTTTATCTCACGTGGGAGAGGCCCTCTCCAAAGATGTACACTATTTTATTTCTCCTTAACGAATTTTTTAAATTCTAAAAAAAAACAATTGTTACAACAACTAGTAACAATGCGTTGTTCAACTATTTTGGCACATAAGTCAACAATAGGCTATATTGATCAATTATTATGCTCACAAACTTACAGTACATATTTTTAAAAGACATTTGATGGACTACACTAATATATTCATACAAAAATATAAAATTATTTGAAATATCAAAGACTTAATGACCTTGTTTGCGATACTTATAGTATAAAGATGAATGGGTTACTTATAAATCTCAAACTTTACTTAATTTCGACTAGTCTGAAGTTTAAAAAGTGGGCTAAAATTCCTTGACTTTCAATTTCTTACGAAAATAGATAGAAAAAAGTTTTTTGTTAATGTTGTTGACGTGACAAACTATGTCAAATTTTTCACATGCCATGTATTTAACACGTAACCCTATTTTCTAACTTAAAAAATTAAAAATATATCCCAATTTACTGATGCTAGCTTTTATGGAGTAATTAATAAAAATTTTCCTACCACTTCCCATTGACTCCCCATTTTTCCCTTCTCATAACCCAAATCATAGAAAAATCGAATCTTCCTATAGTTCTCAAACCAAGCATCAATATTTTCCTCCACATAACTTTGTAAATAAAAATCTAGAAACATAACTCTCAAAACATCAAGCAGAACCTCATTTTCCCCGTCCAATTTACTGTTCAACAAGTAAGAAAAAGCTAGAAACATACTAATTACGTAAACCTTAGAAAACTTATAAATCAAAAACCATAAAAGCCTAGATGTTAACTCCTTCGAACTCTCACCAAAAATTGAAGTTTCCTCTATACACAAATTCCCTACTTGTTCCATAGAAAACCAAAAGCAACATTCAAAGGAGCCACATCCTTACAAAGGAAAAACTTATTTTTGGGAAAAAACTCTTGAACCTTATTGTAAGCAATTCTGATGTTTTCATAAAAGCACCCAAATTCATTGATGGGATGGTACCTTAGCACTACAATAAAAGGGACTTTTAGAGATGACTTATTTCATTGCTAAAATTTATAAAATTTATTACCGATGATTTGTTTTTGTAGCCAAAAATGTCACCAATCTCCATTGCAGAAAATTATAGGCGACATTTTTCCCTAATTATCACTAATAGTTTTTTCTATGTTTTTTTTCGTAGTCAACAAGTGTAGGCAAAGTTTTGAAAAATCGTCGCCAATACATTTTGGCTACGCTTAATTTTCGTAGCTAAAGATAATTAACTACGTTTTTAAAAATGTAGCTAATTATCTTTGACAACATTTCCAAAAAACGTAAATAATTATTTTTAATTACATTTCTAGAAACCTAGCCAAAAATTTTTAACGACGTTTTGCAAAATAGAGTCAAATTTGTAATATACATTTAACCTAAATGTTATACCATGTTAATGATAATTATTCGTAACATTTTTAATCCATACTGTTGTATATAATATTTAGATTTTTTATTGTTAATTTATTATACAAAAATAATTGAAAATTGAAGCATTGAATATAAAAAATAAAATTTCATTAAATTTCATCATATACAAGATTTTAATTATAACTTCAAAAATACTTATATAAAAAAAGATTAGTTTAATCACTCATACTCGCTTTCATCTTCACTACTTACATAATCTAGGCTAAGTAATTTTCTTAGGTACTTTCTATGCTTGGCCAACTTTTTTTTAAGCAACCTATTTTCCTTTTCAAAACATTGAATGTATACTGGTCTTGATGAGGATGGAGTAGTTAGCTTAAGGCTAAACCAAAGCACTTTAATGTATCTGGATCGTGTACCAAGCACCTTGTTAAAAATGTCATCTACATTTGGCTAATTTCTGTCAGACATTTATGTTTGTAACAACTCTTGCGTCTTATTCTAAAATTTGAAAAACAAAATCAAATTTCAATTCAAATATTATTAGTTATTACTACATAAATAAATAAACTTAGAATTTAAACAAATTTTTATACTTACATAGTTATTGTGTGCTTTTTCAGAAATCCACCTTTCACCTTCCTTATAGCGTGCCAATTTATAGAGTGTGATCCTATTACACTCTTCTCCATGTAATTTCTTCTAACTCTTGTTTATGAGAAAAAAAACACCATAAATAATATTGTGTTTTCTAATATAATTATAACTTGTAAACAAAAAACTTATATATTCATTTCGTAGGACAACAAATGAGTTGGAGCCTTGGTTGTTAGGAGTTTTCATTTTTCATCTGTTTGTCTTGTCTTTCTCACACTTTTGCAAAAGAAAGAAAAGAAACAACCATTAAATAGTGTAACAAGATTAATGGAAGCAAATGTAAACAGAAAGAAAACAAACTGAATGTTGGGAGAGAACCAGCAATCACATAAATTGCTCCGATTTTCTAGGGATGTCCATTTGGGAACATGTCCATCTGCCTCCTTATCTGAAAGAAAAGATTTGTAATATTGACGTATTTGATAACGGTGATCCCTATTCCTTTTTTTTCAACAATGAAGTCACAAAGTTTAAAACTTCAGGGTTGTTGATATCGACGATATTTGGCTTCATTTGTAAACAACAAGGAAAAATAAAATTAATCTTCCAATAAGTAAAATAATATTGCATATAATTATATAAATAAAAAATTTACCGAAACTTTATCCAAAGCATTCTCTAGTAAGTTGTCTTCCTTCAACTGCTTGGTATGCTTTAGGCAAGTCAATTCAATTCTGGCAATTATCCCCAAGTTATTAGACAATTTTGTTGATTGAATCATGTCTAGAGGACGACCTTGCAAGGTATCAATATGTACAGATAACTTGCTATTCATTGCAACTCACAACCTTTTGTTATACCTCTACCTCTTTTTTTGACAAGGTAGAGGTATAATAAAGCAGTTCATCGATGATCATGAAAGGTGTGCTGAATATAAAAAAGCAGTTATTAATCATCATGACAGGTGTGCTAAATATTAAAAAGCAGTTCATTAATAATCATGAAAGGTGTGTTGAATATAAAAAAGCAGTTTATTGATGATCATGAAAGGTGTGTTGAATATAAAAAAGCAGTTCATATAATTAAAAATATATCCTCCATTAAACATTGTCTTTGGAGTTAATAAAAAAATGCTTGACTCCTAAGTAAATAACTTTAACTGTCAAAATCCCAAACACATTAGCAACACTTTTTGAGAAACCTATGCATCCAACTAGATTAAAGTTAATTGGGACTTCTCAAACATTAATTCTATGAATGTCTGGCATATGGTACTTATTATGCAATCTTATTAACCCATCAACCTTGACATTAACAAAATTATCCCTAATAGAACTTTTATCGAACACTTCATAGGCTAAAAAAATTCATCCCTAACTAAAAGAAAAATTGCTATCTTTTTCCATTATTCACCAACATGAACACATTCAAATGCACAATGAACCATCAACAGCAAAAAATACACATGTAATCCAACCACATCAAAAAGACTGGCACGTAAAATTTTGTTTAACAACAACAATGAAAGTAGAAAAAAGAACTTAAGTGCAAAACATTGATGACTATCCTCAATGGATGATTAACCAGAGGCTCAGGAAACAAACAATGGAAGTAGAACTGAAGACCACAATGGCGACAATGGAAGAAGAAAACTAGAGGAATAAATGAAGAAGACAAAAACGAAAGGGGAGGGAGAAATTGCGTTTGCTCATTTAAAATGAAACGAAAACGACATCATCTGTTATTGAAAAAATGATGTTGTTTTCAAGTTTTCTTAAATGTTGTAACATTTGGGGATGATTTCAATAAACGTTACCAAATGTTAAACTATTGGCGATGATTTTTGAAAATGTCACTAAATTTTAAACAATTGATGATAATTGACAGTAATCGTCGCAAAATTTTAAACCATTGGTGACGTTTTTTATAACTGTTGCCAATGTAGATCGCATTTTAGCAGCAATCTCGAGAAATCGTTACTAAAGGGACATATTTGGCGACAAATTTTAAGTATCATCATCAATTCTTTTCATATTTATTAATTTTTATATTTACC
>JANZLD010450136.1:0-15222 GCA_026413575.1 Erythroxylum carthagenense
TAAGCTCACCCCCCCTTTCATCCCCATCTCCAGGTATCAAGATGGAGATCGGATGAAAGAAGGTTTAGACGTCCGTTGGTTACTTGCATGATTGGCTTTTAAGTTAAATTGGTTGCAAGATTCAGATTCCAGACATATTGAGCATTTTTGGGATTTTTGTATCATGTGCATTTAGATTTTGATAATGATGTTGTAACATGGCTTGGAATGCCATTTAGATTTTGTAAGCATGTATATCATGATGAAATTGATTTATGGATTTATACATAGAATGGAAAAACGGATTACGGTTGGTGTAAATGAATTATGAAATTGTATATTGAATTGAGAATTGGGAATGATTTGTGTATGTATGAATGTATTTTTTATTCTGGATAATGTGATTTGGATTCTGGACGGGGTGTTCGATAATTCTGAGTATTGTTGGGTATCATAGAATTGTGTTTTAAACACTTTGCAGGTTTGGGTTAGTTAGAATGCAGCTGTAATGCTGCCGAAATTTCTATGATAAAAGAATGATAGAATGAGATTGATGATTTTGTTAACAAGATGAGATATTGCATGATTATGAGGAATTTTATGATTTGAGTTTTACTTTAAGGATGAATTTCCAAAAAGGAAAATTGTTGTGATTTGTATAAGATTGAATAAAGCGAATAGAAATTTTATACCAGTTTCGGATTTGGTTTAGTCTTAAGGTATCCAACGTGCGTTTTTCTAATGTGTGAGTTTACGGATGTCAGAAAAATTTGATTTAGTTTGTTCGAATCGTTCATGTTTCCGTTCCTTCGATTTGATTTGCTTTCGATTTCTTTCGCTTTCACCAAGTACAAGTGTGCTCACGTTTTTCACATGTGTGTGATTGTGATTCCAAGGTTAGGTTCCAGAAACGGAATCCAACATTTGATTGCTCCGTTTTGTTTCTTTGTTTTCGAAAATTTACACATCCGAACCTTTCGATTTTTCTCTGGCTCATTAAGAATCAGATTCGTTTTTGATAGGTGTTCTGTTTGTTCCGGTTGGGGTCTGATTTCCAAGATCGGGTTCCAACAACTAATGCAAACGCGAACTGATCCCGACCTCTATCTCTTACTTGTATGCCGTAGGGATGCTCCCGTTTGCCTAATGGGATATTCTTCTGATCCTGAAAAAATATTTGTAAATTTTGGGTGAGTTTTGCGAACTCAATGAGTGACCATCATCGATAGCTCACCTAGTCACATAACACATAAATCACATTCACAGCATTTCGCATTGCATAATCAATACAATTTAAGCATTCATATTATGCATATGCAGTGTGTATGAGACCCAGTTTTCATTTATTACTTTTTTATGACCGAGCGCCTAAACTGTTCCGTATCTATTGGATACCAGGCTCATTAAACGTTGAGCCTGAGGTTCTGAATCACTTTATGAGCTCAAGGCTCTTTTCACACTTTGAGCTTTAAGCTCTGAATCACTGAATCACTTTCTAAGCTCGAGGCTCTTTTCACACTTTGAGCTTTAAGCTCTGAATCACTTTTTGAGCTTAAGGCTCTTTTCACACTTTAAGCTTTAAGCTTTGATCGGCGGCTACTCTGGTCACAATTCCCATTATTTCATCATGCATTCATTTACGAAATACAACTCACATTTTCAATCAATCATATCATGAAGCACATAGTTCGTCACATTCACATTCAAGTAGCACTTCAATATCCCATTCACATTTCACAATCATCGGACCTTCTATTCGGAATTCAACACAATCAATCACATTCATATGAGCATTCAATAGTCAATCAATATAAAAATTCAAACAAAACAAACAATGAAATGAGACCATCTAGGTCTACTTACAGTACACTCCAGATTAGCATTTGCTTCCAAATTTTCGAAATGCTTGAATGTGGACACTTAACCTGCATAACCCATTTATGCAAAACATACATTGCACACTCATTAAATGGCACAATTATAAGCATTCATTTATGCACAATTGTATAAATGGACTATGTACAATGCATGCTTAATGACAATATCGGGTACTTTAATCACTCATCAATTCTTTAAATCACAACATCAATCCTTTGGTACTTTGATATTAATAACTCATTCACTAATTTACCAATATAATCCCATATGTGACTAGTGAAGAGGAAAATATAGTATATAAATATGTATCTATCACTATCAACTTTCTGCTTAAAACTTAATATTTCCTCTTCATTCCTATTCCATTTCAGCTTAACATATCACAACCAAACCAAAATCTACCATATTTCACAATCATCAAAAACAGAAAATCACACTCACGTATTCTTCAAGTTTTCTTCTTTTTTCAACTTTTCCATTTTCTTCATTTCTTCCTCAAACTTCCATTTTAAAACATTCATTCTCATCTCTAGACATAACCATACACTTATCTCTCAATTCTAAATTCATTTTTAATCAACCCTAAAAACACTCCAAAACTTACATGTGTATGTGTGTGTATATACACACACGCACACAAATATATATATATATATATATATATACACACACACACATACATACAATGAAAACATCAACGTGAACAGAGCATTCACTTAATCATTTCTCTAATTTTTTTTTGTTTTCATCACATTCACATTTAGTTAATCTTTCAACTCCAAAACTATTTTAATATTATCTCATTACATTTCAATCATCAAATCCATAGAAAATCAACAAATATGGCATACCCCAATTTTCTCACTCACTTTCCAGCAAATTTGAATATTACTATTTCCTAACCATTTTACAGTGAACTCATGACGCATGCTTCAATTTATACAAAAATACATAATCATAACAAGCTTACTTGTTTAAAGCTCCAACATCTGCAACAATCACATAACCCTAATCCCTCATGCAACCACGTACATCAACTTGAAAGTTGACAAGGAGGTTTGGTTTTTCTTGGGATAGAAGAAAGAAATATCAAAGTGGAAGTGATGACAAACAGAGAAAAGCAAGATTTAACTTTGGTGAAAATTTGATGAAAAACTCTGTGTTGGAGGAACTTTAGAAAAAAAAGTTTCGAGAAAGATAAAGACAAGTACAGTAGCTTGTCTTTCAAGGATAATAAAAATCTTAACTTTATAGCTTAGACACCTTTCCATTTCTTAACCACTTATCCCCTTCCCTTCATTAAGACTTACGTAAGTATAATTTATACTTAAGTTTATGACTTAATAAAAACATTGTAATCACAAGTCCTTACCCTTTACTCACTTTCAGATTTTTCCCATAAAAACATCATTTCAGGTCAACTGTACATATTCTTTTTTACCCTAATACTGAAGTCATTTTGTAACATTTTCTTCTAGAAACATGTTCCCCTATATCTTATGTTTCCATTGATACAAAAATAATCCAATTTGGTTGAGTGATTCGAAAGATATGCTTCAAACAATTTCAAACTGCTCTTGTCCAAAACAGTATACTAAGCACAACTTCCATCCAAAAATTGAAAATTTTAGAGACTGAATCACAATTCGACTTCTTCATATGATATGTAGCTCTATTTCTCTAGTTTACTTCAAATAAAAAATTATCTCATTTGAAATCCTATTGGTCCATATATAATCAAAACACTGACGTATGTTCAATGTTCAGTAAATTAATCCTATCGATTATCATACTTCAACACAGTCACATTTCCATCTTAAATTCACCAATGAATCAATTCACAAAGCTATGATTTTTGGTGGAGATGTAATTCAATGTCTTATTGATCTATTGATCTAAGAATTAAATCATTTTGAGGTCTAGATAAGAATTTATTATCGAAGGAAGCAAGATGGTTTGGCTGCACAATGTTCAACAACCATTAGAGAGCACTATAGCTTGACAAGACAATTAAACATTCACTCTTGCAATTAACTCATGGGCGTGAGTAAAGAAAGTCACGCATGTGCAGGAGTCATGCCCATAAGAATAAATCATGGGTGTGAGAAAAATCATGGGTGTGAGAATAATTCATGTGGGTGAGAGATAAAGACAAAAATGTTGAAGAATATACACTGTCAGACCCGTCCCACGTTTTTCACTCTAACTCTCTCAATTCATTTCATATTGTTATGAATTTTGGTGGAGAGGTAGAGGAATGTATTAAAAGTCTAATGGTTTAAGAATCAAGTCATTTTAAGGTTGGAAGAAGAAGTTATAGCCAAAAGAGTGAAGGATGTTCACATTAGTCAACTTTCACTGCACCTTCATTATACATGATCGTGCAATTCCAAATGCTTCTCCATTGTCACCCTCGTGCTTGAACACAATGGTGAGATACTTTGTGACCCTTAAGAGTCACAATCGTGCTCAAGCACGATCGTGCACACCCCTATTCTTTTAACTTCTTCCAACTCTTCCCAAAAGCAGACATTCGGGATAATTTTACACAGGATTTTTGATAATAAAAATGAAGGATTTAGCCAAACATCCTTCTAAACAATTGTTCCTTTATGTCTTAAATTTCAAGTGAAACCAATTTCATGCAATTTGGTTCGATGTTCTGCATGTTATGCTAAAAACACTACAGATTGTTCCAAACCACGATAGACTCCACAAACTCAAATTCGAGCTAATTTTTGAAACTCTTAGAGACAGAATTCAATTTCGATTCCTTCATGAAAAATATATCCATATGTCTTTAGTTTAATACAAATGCATGTTCAGTGAAAACACTGCATCTGTACATTTTCTAGCACTCTTCATCATCATTTTATCTTAGTTCCTCTCTCTCTACTGTAAATCTTCAGATTCCTAGATTTTCATTCAATGCTTATTCTTTCATTTTTATCTATTCTTTAACTTTACTTAACTCCTTTTTTTTCTAGATCAGAATCAATCAACTACAAGTTCATAAAATAATAACTATCAAAACCGAAACTTCAAGCTCTCTCTCTCTACTGTGTTTTCATTTTCCAAAACATTTCATTTCATCAAAAACTTATCATTTCGTCAAATTTATTTCATGACCTCATCAACATCTTCATATAAAATTATTAAAATCATTTCAGACCATGTAAAACCATCTCTAAAATTACTTCACAATTACATGCATGAACAGTATGTCAACCTTTACCCCGAACAGAGTACATGCATTTCTTCATCAACTTACGTAAATTTCGACATATTCAAAACAAAATAGATTATCTACATATATATCCATCCGCAAAAATTTTACAACTCCTCTTGCGTATAAAAACCAAAAATCAATTCAAGAAAACTCATCGGATATTCACCAGTTATCAACCTTCAAAGTCACGATCGTGCATTTTCATCCTTGAACCTCCAAAGTCACCATCGTGCAAGTGCACGATGATAGCGACTTTCAATTTTAACCCTACGACCCTCATTATTTTTAAACTTCCAAAGTCACCATCATGCTTATGCACGATGGTGCACTTCCAATATTCATTCAAAATTCACCGTGGTGCAATTCTTCTTCACCAAAACTTAACTTCTAAACTCCATAACTTTTGATCCCGAACTCCAAAAATTGCAAACTTTATATCAATGGAAAGCTAAAAGAAAAATCTACAACTTCTATGAAGAACTTTTATCAAAATCCATCTAGATCAATACAGTTTATTCATGGGAGTTTTAGATCAAATTTAACTCCCTTAACTATTCATTGCCACTAACTTCTTAGATGAGTTCTATTCACTAAAATCCAACACTTCAATTTTTATTTCTAGCCCTTCTACTCCATTTCATTTAACTCATTCACTATAATCACAATTCTCAACATATCCCATTACAATTCAATATACCCGGAATGTCAATGAGTGCATGTACAATTATTTTCATGTGTGCAAAAATTCAAATTCACATGCATGTATGCTGACATTATGCTAAGCATGAAATGCAATTTTTTTCTCTCACATTGTTATTTTATCCATTATTGAAATCTAAATTCTAACCCTTAATATGGGGACGGGATGTTAAAACTGACTTGTGTAACTGCTATATATTTTTCTTCTATTGTTGACATAGCCACAACTGACTGTAGTTTTGAAACCCAACTCATAGCTCTAGTATAAACATATATCCTATAGCGGATTTACTTTTACCAAGATCACCTTCATAATCAGCATCAACATATCCTCTGATAGTAAAATCTAATTCTCTATAACATAATGCAACATCTGAGGTCCCCTTGATATATTTGAGAATCTTCTTAATAGTATTCCAATGCTCTCAATTAAGATTTGCCATGTATTTACTAACTACTCCCACTATATGTGCAATGTCTGGTCTTGTACAAGTCATAGTGAACATTAAGCTTCCACTGTTGATGCATATGGTACTCGAGACATCTCCATCCTCTCTTCTTCATTGTTAGGACTCATACTTGAGGATAACTTGAAATTAATAAGAAGAGGGTTATAAATTGGCTTACAATCTTACATGTTAAATCACCGCAAGATCTTCTTCAAATAATTCTTCTGAGAAAGCCAAATCTTCCTATTATTTCTGTCTCAGTGAACTTGCATCCCTAGAATCTTGTTTGCTAGTCTCAAGTCCTCATTTCAAATACCCTAACCAATTGTGCCTTCAATTCTTTAATACGATCATTATTAGGGCCTACTACCAACATGTCATCTACATATAACAGCAAGACTATAAAATCAACTTTCTCAAACCTCTTGAAATATGCACAAGGGTCTACATTCAGTCTGTTGTATCCAAGGCTCATGATGAAGAAATCAAATCTCGTATACCAACACCTCGGTACCTGCTTTAAACTATACAGAGATTTGTTCAACCTGCAAACCAAGTTCTCTTTTCCTTTTTCTTCAAAACCTTCTGGTTGGAGCATATAAATTTTTTCTTCAAGATCTCCATAAAGAAATGTATCTTTCATATCTAATTGCTCAAAATGCAAGTCAAATGTAGCATACATCGCCAGGACTACTCGAACTGTGGCGAGTCAAACCACAAGAGAAAATATTTCATCAAAGTTAATTCCTTCCTTCTGAGCATATCCTTTTCCCACCAATCTAGCACGATATCGCTCTACTTGATTGTCACCACTCTGCTTGATCTTGTAAACCCATTTATTGTCAATAGGCTTTCTTCCTTGTGGTAGTGATACTAGCTACCATGTCTTATTCTTATGCAGAGCTTCAATTTCTTCCTACATTGTTACCATCCACTGAGATGCATCTGAACTATTTATTGCTTCTTGAAGAGTTGATGGCTCTCCATCCTCAATTAAAAGACAGTATGCAATATTTCTCTCTATAATATAATTTGAGTTCCATCTCAGTGCTCTTCTTGTGCGATTTGATCTCCAAGTATGTGAAACATCATATTCGACTGGTTCTTGCTCCTCTTACTCTGGTATAGTTTAGAAGAATCATTTTGATCAAATTCCCTTTCCACTTGTATAGTTGTAGTCTCTGAATTCTCTTTTAAAGTGTTAACATCTTCTGTTTGCTTTTAATTATTATCTTCCAAGAAAATAACTTCTCTATTGATAACAATCTTATGGACAGTGGGATCCCAAAGATGATACCCCTTTACTGTTTCAGCATATCCCAAGAAAATACATCTTCTAGATTTTATATCCAACTTTGTATTTTATTGGGCATTGAACTTCACATAGGCAGAACTTCTAAATATATGGAGGTTAGAGTAATCCATTGGTTTACCAGTCTACATCTCCATCATTGTCTTTAACTCAATTGCAGTTAATGGAGCTCGATCTACCACATAATAGGTGGTATTGACTACTTCTGCCCAGAATTTCTTATCTAAGCTTGAAGTTTACAACATCGCTCTTGCTCTTTCCAATAGAGTGCTATTCGTCCACTCTGCTACTCCATTTTGTTGAGGAGTGTATGTTGTCGTGAACTGCCTTTTGATGCCTTCTTGCTTACAGAATTCATCAAATCCTTTACCAATACATTTGTCTCCATTATCTGAGTGCAAACACTTGATCTTCTTACTCGTTTCGAGTTCCACCCGTGCTTTATAAAATTTAAAAATTGGAAACACATCTACCTTGCTCTTGATAGGAAACACCCAACATCCCTTTGAATAATCATCAATGAATGATCCAAAGAAATTTTCTCCTCCTAAGGGCGTAACTAGTGCTTGCCATACATCAAAGTCAATCAATTCTAGAATTTCTTTGCTTCTAAACTTTGATATGTTGAACTTCAATCGATGTTGCTTACTCATAATGCAATACTCACAGAAGGGTAGTGACACCTTTGTGAGACCTGGAATTAGATTCTTCTTTGCAAGTATCTTCATTCCTTATTCTAACATGTGTCCAAGATTTTTATGCCACGTCATTGCAGATTTGTCTTGTAAACTAATCACCACAATGGATGCCTCTCTTTCTTGCAAAGTTACTACCTTCAGCATATACAGATTTGCAACAACCTTCTTTTCTTTCATAAATACCAACGCTCCATCACTTATATGATCTTATTTTGAATCTCAAATCTGAAACCGAGATCATGCAAATGTCCTACAGACAACAAATTCTTTTTCAGGCCCCCTACATGTTGCACTTTTTCAATAATCTAAGTTGTCTAAACATACATCTTTAACTTGATGGTGCTGATACCAATGATCTTTAGAGCTTGATCATTACAGTTGTACACAGATCCCCCAAAGACAGATTCATACTGAGGGAACCATTCTCTTCGAGAGGTCATATGAAAAGTAGCTGCTGAATCGAGAAGTCATACATTAACAAATCTTCTCTTACCTCCAATAATCGTTGCCGCTTTACTGACCATTGCACCTTCATCATCTGAAGTATTTGCCATATTTCTTTGAGGAATAGGATCTTTCTTATTTAGATTCCAACAATCCTTCTTCAGGTGCTCTTTCTTGCCACAATTGTAGCACTTGAAATTTTTTTTACTCTTAGATTTAGATCTACTATGACTATTTGTTGGCCCTCGAATTTTTTTTTCTTAATGAATAAGTATGATTTAAATGATTTTTGATGTTTTGATGGATTCAATTTTTTAAGCTAATTATTATATCAAAGTTAGTAGGATTTATTAATGGGTAAGTGGAATTAAAGTATTAAGGTTATAAGAATGTTCAAAGGTATTTTTGGCAAGACACTTAAGGATAAAGAACATAAGGCATATAAGGATAGGTAAAATGGGCATTGTACACTCATTAAAGATAGGATTGGAAGAAGAAACATTGTCTTGTTCTTTTTAGAGAAGGAGAAAATGTGAATTGGGGGAGAAGAAGAGAAATAAGAAAGAGAAAGAAGATAGATTTCAATGGTTGAGAAAAAAGAAGAGAAAACAAGCTAGGGTTTCAATTTTTTTAGCCTTCAAGAGAGATTTCTGTTAGAGTAGTGCCCTAAAGGCAATCGCCTTTAGCGCATTTTATACAAAGTTATGTACAGACTTTATTTTTAATAATAAAGAAAGGCATATTTCATTAATTTGTTGTTTATTATTTATGAATTGATAGTGATTTATAAGCAAATTAATGAAGTTCATGATATATGACATAGCATGAAGGAAATTATGATGAGATCATACTACTGAGATTCCTATCATGTGCAATTATGTCAGTATCTAAATTATCCCTAGTCATAGGATTAATGAAACTAGACATCGTTAATTCGGATAGACTAGCACATGTCAAACTCCTTGATTTGATCAAACAGTGGATCTCAGAAACTATAGACATGAGATGTTTAAAGTTGAGATGTGAATGCTTAGTAAGTAGATTGGATGACCTACCATAAGATCATCACATGGATGTTCTATTCTAATGTCAATGACAATCTCACCATAGCAATGATGCAAGTATCCTTAGACTTGAGGTACTCAAAGATATCTTGGATACTGATTCTGTGCTTTGATTCCATTCCTTATTGCCTTGTAGAGGTCGCTCATATGGTAGTGATTGGGTACAGCTTGAGGTATTTGAAGGTAACTGAGTATCCTATAGAGGATTCACCACTTCTATGACAGCAGAAGATGATACTCATGGCCTGTTGTCGGGGTCATTACTTGGAAATCTCTGGCCGGAGTACATAATTCATAAAGAATGTCTTCATTGATATATAGAGTAATAAGTCTCTGGACGAGAACTGATATCACTTGGACTAGATTTGACGTAGTCAGTCTAGTAAGGATTGACACTTTGCCCATACTCATAACCAAGTGGGGTAAAGGACGAATTGCACATAATTGTCTATGAGAGGGTTCACAAGATGGTTCGTGGTGAGCACGGGTTCATTCGTCAAACCACTTACTTTCCGGTCAATTGGTGGTCATGATATGTTGCTTGACACCGCTTATGACTTGCTTGGATTAAGTGTTAATCTAAGTGGCCAACATAACCGGGAATCTAATGGGTCACATGCATAAGAGTGACTTGGAGAATTTGTAAAATGGTTTTGGATAGAGATCCATTACATAGAGAGTAATAGAACCAAATGGATCCCGATGAGATCGGGATATGTCTCGATGAGATCGCGACATCGATATTGCTGAAACAAGTCTCTGGTATTTTTCCACATCTTAAATAGGGTAGGACCGACCCCAGTGTAACTGGATCGCTTCAGCATATATATATACCAGAGACGTGGAAAGGAGGAGAAGCATTTTTCAAAGTGACATTTAATGTCTTTGAATGGTTTAGGACAAAAATCACTAAAAGAAAAAAAAATGAAAGCTTGAAAGGTACGATGATCGTGAGATAAAAATTATTTTTAACATGTTTTAGATACAAGTTTTTCAACCTCTCCGAAGCTCTCTTCATCGTCTTCCTCTTCCAAGCTTCATCCTCCATCACGTTACTCTCCAAGAACAAAGGTAAGAGCTAGCACTCTCTTCTTTGTTCTAGCTATTTCCGGATCAAAGAGTTTGATTCGGTTAGATTCTCTGACCTTTGCTTAGATATCGTTAGAGACAGTCTCCTTTGGTCATTGTGGTTTGAGAATTCTGGTACTTCTTTGTATAGACACATAGATCCTAGACTTCGGGAAAGTCCTGGAATAAATTTTTTATTTTTCGCACCGCATGAATGTGATGCACGAACTAGGATTTTCCTACAGTGGCATCAGAGCCACTTGTGTCTTGTATAAAGAAGAAATCATAACAAGGTTGATGCTGCCTATTGGTTGTGACAATTATACATGCTGAGTGTGTTGAATTTGAAATCAATGTACAGATCTTGTTTTCAAAATTTTCTTGCCCAGTTTTGCTCATGTGATGTTGCTGAATATGTCTGTGGAAGGAAAAAATTTATCAATGTGATTTGATATGTTTTTGCTAATTTATTCCCTAATGTTCTGGTTGTTGTGTTTATGCACATTACATGAACAGGCATGCTTGTAAATTCCACAATAAATTATAGATATTTTTTTGGTATTTTCTTTCACCAACAGGTTTCTAAGATGTTTATAAATATGTATGAAGATGGAAAAAAAATTGAGGTGATTGAATATTTATTTGAGAATTTCTTGTATTATATTGGGAATGCCTGTGTTGAGGAACACATATTCTGAGTTTGCTTGGTTGCTCAGATTGGTTGAGTTTTTCTTGTAAATAAATTCTGAAAAAATTCATGGAACATGTTTTGAATATGTTGTAGCCTCTATAATTTTTTCAGCATTTATTGAAATTGTTTCAATGTTTCTTTTTCAAGCAA
The DNA here is from genome assembly GCA_026413575.1 of Erythroxylum carthagenense. NCBI lineage: Eukaryota > Viridiplantae > Streptophyta > Magnoliopsida > Malpighiales > Erythroxylaceae > Erythroxylum > Erythroxylum carthagenense. Next base: position 11,662 of record JANZLD010450136.1, read on the forward strand.
AAGGCAGAGTATGGCAATTTTGAGAAAATTTCTGGAACTGGTTTGTTTGAAATGTTGATTGTGTTTTTTCGGTTCCAATTCCTTGATCATTTTTAATGTGATCAGAAATATGTTACATTGATGTTGTATGCATGCCAAACTGATTTGCTTGAAATTGGGTTCCAAAAATTTTCGGATGCCAAATATGTCATATTAGCGCCTCGTTAGTATATTCAGTTGTCTTGATTGTTTTGGTTGTCACAAGTTATGTGACAAGTGCCGAAGTAACCTTGGTAAAGTGGAGACTACCTAGAGATACTTAGGGTGATAGTTTGATATTCCCAAATTACTTGGAAATCTAAGAGATTAATATTGTATTAATCTATTTTGAGTATTTCATGTCTAGTATGACTAGATATGGCAAGCATGATATAATTAAAATGACTAATTGGTACATCAGAGTAGAGGGTATTACACTTAGTATATTGGTATTTTGAATTAGAATTGAAAACATACGGATTGAGAACTTAGCCAATGCCAACATTAGAAAGCAATTCGGTTCAAGAGTTGAATCGAACGTCAAATCTTTAGATGTATAACCCGTTATACCCTATAAAGGAACACCTTATGAGATAATTGCATTAGAGAATGCATGCTAGGGTTGGTTAGGTGGGATGATGGATGATTATGGATATAGATTTGATGTGATTGATGAACTGTCCTAAATCATTCCGTATAGTCATTGTGACTATAATCCTACGACTTAGATGAGACCAGAGTACGAAATCCCTCACACATAATATGAAAACTAATGCCTTCCATTAATATGGGGAGAACAAGAATTCTTTTAGAGTTAAGGTTGTTAAGTAAACCCAAGCTCGCTCTATATGGATATGTTTGAACCATTGAAATAAGATTTTTATATTAATGGGTCGGTTTTCACTATAAGCGTTGATTTGTTGAGTAAACTCAAGGTTAACATAGACAGAGGCACAATTGGGTAGCGTACATCAAGAGTTGATAACTCAGTATGTATGCATACATCACAAGTTAATAGCAGTAGACGATAGTTGCATCTATGATGCGGTTCATATGACCAATACCTATCGATTAACCTAAGGTGGCTTGTTGGGTAAACCTAAGGTCATTCTTAGTAATGTAGGATATCAACCTACTAGGACACTTTGTCATCATTTTTCTTGGATTCGGAGTGAGGGCTATGGATTCTTGGAAACTAGTGGGAGCTATATGCATGTCATTCAAGTCCTTATGATCATGCATGTATTTATATTCTAACATTCTTTCTCTTTTTACATTTGGGTTGATTGAAGATGTCCTCTAGTGTGAATTTGCACTCACTTATGGAGTCTAATAAATTGATTGGACCCAACTTTCTTGATTGGCTGAGAAATCTGAGAATTGTTCTCAGATCTGAGGAGTTAGGCTATGTCCTAGATGTTCCACTTCCTAATCCACCTGTTGTTGATACTTCTTATGAGGATCAGAAAGCATATCGTAAGCATCTCAAGGATAGTGACTTGGTTACTTGTATTATGCTAGCCTTTATATTACCAGAGCTGCAGAAGCAGCATGAGTTTATGGATACTAATACCATAGTGTTTCATCTTAGAGAGCTTTTTGATGAGCAAGCTTGGTCTGAAAGGTTCAAGACCTCGAGGCTGCTCTTCATTACCAAGATGACTCCGGGGACATCTGCAGTGCAGTATGCAATGACGATGAATGGGTATATTGAGAGGTTGGCCATCTTGGGTTTTGTTATAGATTATGAATTAAGTGTTAACTTAATTTTGGTTAGATTGTCTGATAGTTATTCATAGTTTGTGTTAAATTATCGGATGAACCAAATATCCACTACAATCCCTAAGTTGATCAATCTGCTCAAGACAGTAGAGAAATCTATCAAGAAGAACATCAAGCCAGTGCTAGTGGTGGACTCTTCTTCTTCTGGTTCAAGAAAAAAGAACCTAAAGAAGAAAAGGGTTAAGAAACCAAAAGGAAGTGCAGCTAACAAGAAACTGCACCAAAAGGAACTTGCTTCCATTATGGCAAGACTGACCACTGAAGGTGCAATTGTAAAGTCTATCTGGAGTCCTTAAAGAAGAAGCAGGCATCAAATGCCCCGGCTCCTTCAAGTATGTTTGTTATTGAGGTTAATACTGTTTCTGATCATAATATATAGGTATTAATTACTGGTTGTGGCTCACACATTTTTAATGATATATAGGGCCTCAGGCATAGTAGATAACTCATAAAGGGAGAACTAAACCTACGTGTGGGCAATGGAGCAAGAGTTGCTGCATTAGTCATAGGCACTTATTTTTTGTCACTCCTCAGTGGGTTTGTAATTAAACTTGATGATTGTTATTTTGTACCTGTTTTAACAAAGAATATATTGTCTGTTTCTTGTTTAATTAAAGCCGGTTTCCATTTGAATTTCAATAGCAATGGTTGTTCTATTAATTTGAATGGAATGCTTTATGATACTGGTACATTATGCAATGGAATTTACATATTAGATATGTCACATCCAATTATGAATGTTAATGACATGAAAAGACATAAACGAGATAATTTAAATTCAACTTACTTATGACATTGTCACCTTGGCCATATAAACAAGAGACGCATAGCTAAGCTCCATAAGAGTGGTAGTTTAGGGTCATTTGATTATGAATTATATGACATGTGTGAATCTTGTTTATTAGGCAAGATGACTAAGTTACCCTTTAAGGGAAAGGGTGAACGAGCGACTATTAGACCTAATACATTCATATGTATGTGGTCCAATGCCCATCCATGCTAGAAGTGGTTTTCTTTACTTCATTACCTTTATAGGTGATTATTCTCGATATGGGTATCTTTATTTGATGAGATACAAATTTGAAGCATTTGAAAAGTTCAAACAATTCAGAAATGAAGTAGAAAACCTACTTGGGAAAGGTATCAAGACACTACGATCCGATCAAGGTGGGGAATACTTAAACCAAGAATTTTTATATTATCTCAGAGATAATGGGATTTATCTCCATGGACTCCACCTTACACGCCACAGCATAATGGTGCGGTCGAAAGGAGAAATCGAACCTTGTTGGACATGGTATAGTTGATCATGGGCTTTGCAAATTTACCAAAATCCTTTTGGGGGTATGCACTCGAGACAACCATTTATTTGTTAAATAGAGTTCCATCAATGATAGTTGATGTTACTCCATATGAGATGTGGACTAACAAAAAATCCTATCTTTCTCATTTGAAAGTCTGGGGTTGTTCAGCTTATGTGAAGCGGATACAGTCAGATAAAATTGATGCGAAGTCTAACAAGTGTTTATTTATAGGATATCCTAAAGAAACAATAGGATATCAATTTTACCTTGCTGAGGAACAAAAAATGTTTTCAAAGCATGCTGTCATTTTAGAGAATGTGTTGGGACCCGATCCCGAGACCGGATCCCAACCGGATAAGAACTAAAAACGAAGGAATGGATAGTGAAATAAATGAACGGACGAAAACAAAACGGATCAAACAAATCTTACGAAGGAATCCGAAGCGGAAACATAAGG
>JANZLD010451889.1:0-15197 GCA_026413575.1 Erythroxylum carthagenense
AAAGTCCCGGGAACAAAAATTTTTGTTTTCCGCTGCGTGTACATATGATGTACCTCCCGGGATTTTCCTACAGCATGAACTAACGTAAAGGTTTTGGGAGTGTACAGGAAACATGGACCAAAAACTAGAGAATTAAATCGTCACTTCAGCTACAGTGAAGGCGGCAAGTGTGCCTGTGTGGGTCTGTAAAGAAAAAGAAGAGAAGACACAAAATAGAGGGGCGTTGTTGGTCTGTTTTTGTGTTCTTCGGGTTACAATGTTGAGTGTGTAACGCAAGGTTACGTGCTGCGGTGTGTGTAGTCCATAAAAGAAGAAAATGTGAGAACTAATTTCGTGCGTGGTGCTGGCTGGGACATGAAGAGAGTGTGTAGTGCATGGTTTGTGCATATGAAGAGAGTTGCGATGGAGTATGTGCGTGGTTTTGGGCAAACAGGAGAAAAAGCCAAACGTTAAGAGCAGAGATAGACGAGGGTGTTCTACAGAAAAGAAGGGATCTGATTTGTTCTTCACCCTCATCTCTTCTATAAAAACACAAAACCATTATTCTCACCTTTTATGGCTGACCATCGGAGCTCAACTTCCATAGCACCTCCCATGATTTTTCGTAGCTAATTTATGCTAATCCTCTTAGTCAATGGCAATGGTAGGAGTTTGGGATTTCATAGGGGAGTTTAAGCTATATTTATTTTCTACCCATTTGATTATTTAGTGATTCCTCGGTCTTAGGATAACTATTTAATTACTTGGAGTTATGTATGGATTATAGCTTTGAATTGGAAGATTTCTGTGGCTGGGCTATTGTTTAGCAATTGATATTGTGTTGAATATGGTTCAATTTCATTACTTTTTTTTGGTTCAACACTTGGTATTATGATTTAGTGAACATTTGGTGATTATTCAAGGTAGCTTGAATGATTGGCTTATTATATCGGTTGTTAGTATTAACTCTATTTCTTAATTGTTGAGTAAAAATTGAGCATTTGTTTTAGTATCCTTAGTTTGATTTTACTATTCTGCTGCCATTTAGTAAAATGGAATTTTGGAAAATATTTTTGTAACAATTTGAGGTGGCTTAGTTGTTGGATTAAAAGCTCGATTATAAGTCTTGGTTCATTTGTTTTAACTCCAATATATGTTTAAGTGATGAATGCCTGCGCTATTGAATTGGAGGGCCACGTTTATCATTGTTAATTTCTTGTGTTGTTTCTTCTTATTACATTCACTCATTACCATTTCATATCAAACATTTTAAATTTAAAATACCAAAAACAAGTCCTTTACGTTTATTTTAATTCATTGCAATTTTAGTGGTAATTGATCAAATCACACCCCTTTCTATAGTTTAGATTGCATTGCATTTAATTACTTAGGAAATTAATTTCATTTTTTTGGGTTCCACAGAGAGAACAACCTAAGGTTGCACTATATGCAATCCTTGGTTAAATTTTGAAGTAACCTTAAGGCGACATCAGAATTCAGATTATTTCAAGTGGACAGAAAAATGAGGGGGCTGTTGGTTTGTTTCTGCGTTCTTTAGGTTAAAAACAAAGAAGTGGAGTGCATAACAAAAGGGTGCGAGTGCGGTGTGTGGTCTATAAAAGAAGAAAATGTGAGAACTGGGACGTGAAGAGATTGTGTAATGCGTGGCTTGTGAAACATAAAGAGAGTTAGCAGTGGAGTGCATGGGTGGTTTTAGGCAAATAGGAGAAAAGTGTAAACATGAAGAGCAGAGAAAGACGTGAGTGTTCTACAGGAAAGAAGGGATCTGATTTCAGTCTTTGTCCTCATCTCTCCTACAAAAACCTAAAACCATTATTCTCACCTTTTATGGTTGATCGTCGGAGCTTACCTTCTATAGCACCTCCCATGATTTTTCATGGCTAATTTATCCTAATCCTTTTATTCAATGGCAATGGTAGGAGCATGGGTTTTTATAGGGGAGTTTAAGCTACATTTATTTTCTACCCATTTGATTATTTAATGATTCGTAGGTCTTAGGATAACTATTTAATTATTTGGAATTATGTACGGATTATATCTTTGAATTGGAAGATTTTTGTGGCTGGGTTGTTATTTAGCAACTGATATTGTGCTGAATCTGGTTCAATTTCATTATTTTGTTTTGGGTCATGATTTTATATTAAGATTTAGTGAATATTTGGTAATTATTCAAGGTGGCTTGAATGATTAGATTGTTATATCGGTTGTTGGTATTAACTCTGTTTCTTAATTGTGAGAAAAAATTGAGCATTGGTTTTAGTATCCTTGGTTCGATTTTACTATTCTGATGGCAGTTAGTAAATAGGAATTTTGGAAAATATTTTTGTAACAATTTGAGGTCACTCAGTTGTTGGATTAAAAACTTGATTTTAACTCTTGGTTCATTTGTTTAACTCCAATATCTGTTGAGTGATGATTGCTTGTGCTATTAAATTGGAGGGTTGCATTTATCATTGTTAATTACTTGCGTTGTTTCTTCTTTTTACATTCACTCACTACTGTTTCATATCACTCATTTTAAATTTAAAATACCAAAAACAAGTACTTTACATTTATTCTAATTCATTGCAATTTTAGTGGTAATTGATCAAATCGCACCCCATTCCATAGTTTAGGCTGCATTGCATTTGGTTACATAGGAATTTAATTTCATTCTTTCGGTTCCTCAAAGAGAACAACCCGAGGTTGCACTGTATGCAATCCTTATTTATATTTCTAAGTAACCCTAAGGCGACATCAAATTTAAGGTTATTTCAAGTGGCGCCATTGCTGAGGAACTAAGAAATTGGTTCCTCGTAACTAAGTGTTAAGTAACATTTGACTGGGATTTTTATGTTGAGCCTCATACTTACATTGGTATTGCATAGTCCATTTCCATTTTTCATTTTCTTGGCTAGATAAAAGTTTTGGGTTACTCTTTGACTTGGTTGTTGTTTATTGGATTACATTGCTCCCGTTTGCTTAATTATAGCCTACTCAGTTGCTTTCTTAAGTATAGATGTCTATTCTCCAAGTCAAGTTTTGGGAAATTTGCTCTTTATAGATTTTAGTGCATTTTTTAACATTATTTGATTAATTGTGCATATTACAAGTTTTCACACTCTTTTATACACTATAAAATGTATCGCATCCATACTTATACATTTACACACACACACTTGCACTCATCATATTCTTTCATTTTTATTTTTTTACTTGAATCTTATTATGTAAGTTAGTTTTACACCTAGTTCTTTTTGTTACTGTTTATGCTTAGGAGTGATAGGGCTTTACCTCTAAATCCTTTGAATCTTAAACCTGAGAGATTAGAAGAGAGAGGAGAATAGAGAGGGCAAGTCAAGTTCTTATTGAGGAGGAGCATATTTCATAAGAGTCAAGTTTGTCATCTAGTGAACAAGAACCTAGTGAGAGAGCTACCTCTAGTGAACACTTATTTGTTAGTGATTTTGAATTAGAGCAGCATGTCATAGATGGTGATAATTGTAATAATAGACATGTTGGGCCTAATAGGAACAACGGATATGGTGAGAAAAATATAGGGAATAATGGTGAGGATAATACAAGCATGAGGGAGATTAATAATTCCAATATTTATTATGAACCTTATGGCTTTTATACTGATGATGTTAACTTTGAAATTAAAGGAGCATTAATTTCTTTCTTACCTAGATTCTATGGCTTTGTAGGTGATGATCCACATAGGCATTTGAAGGCTATGCACATGGTATGTTCTTCCATGAAACCACCCATGGCAAATCTTAAAAATGTATTAAGGAGAGCATTCCATTTTACTTTAGAAGGAAAAGCCAAGGAGTGGCTTTACACACTACCTCAACATTTCACCACGTTGACCTGGGATCAGTTAAAAGAAGCATTCTTAGATGAATATTTTCCTGCCTCTAGAACTTCGAGGCTCAGAAAGAAGATAACTAGTGTTGTGTAACCAGATAATGAATCCATGCATTAATATTGGACAAGGTTCATCACACTTTTAGCCCATTATCCACACCACATTATTTCAAAGAATGATCTGGTGAACTCTTTCTATGAACAGCTCCTTCCATATCATAAACCCTCAATTTATGTCGCGGCAAATGGTTCACTCAGAGAAATAAGTCCCAATGCTAAATGGGACCTACTTCAAAAGAAGGCTACCAATGACCCTCAATTTGGAGACTTAAGAAAGGTGTACAATACCTCTTTAGTTTCTTCCTAAGATATTCTTGCTGAAATTGCTGCTTTGGGAAACCGAGTGGAGAAAAGACTCAATCTTTTAGAGAATAATTTGAAGGCCAAGCAAGTTAATTCAGTAAGTCATTCTGAAGCTATAGTAGCCAGATGTGAGTATTATGGGTCATGATGCATGTCTCAAATAATTGTGCTAGATATGAAGAAGTTCTTGTCCTCTACCAAAATAGGAATGGCCAATATCAAAAGAGGGATTCCTACTCCAACAAGTTTAATCCAAGTTGGAGAGATCACCCCAATTTTAGATAGGGTAGAGATCAAGGCAACACTTAAGGAAATTCTTCCAATCAAATGGTGTATAATCTAGGGACATCATCTTCTTTTTATAAGGGTGATGAATTGGCTATGATCATTGTTGGCCCCCAAAATATTTTTCTTGATGAATGAGTATGATTCACATTAATTATGAGGTCTTTATAAAAGTTTGTGGAGTTCATTATTATGTTGATGTTAGAAAGATTTTATGATATAGGATTGATTGAATTAAAATGTTAAGGTTATAATAATGTTCAAGGGTGTTGTTTGGGAAGACACTTTAGGTTAAAAGAACCTAAGCTTACAAGGAGGGTAAAATGGACTTTTTGGACTCATTAAGGGTAGAAATGGAAGAAGAAATGTTGGCTTGCTATTTAAGAAGGGAAAAAATGAAAATAGGAGAGAAATAACAAACCAAGAGAGAAAGAAGAGAGATTTCACTGGTAGAGAGAAAAGAAGAAAGATAGTTAGGGTTTCTTCATTTCTTAGCTTTTAAGAGAGATTTTGAAGCGGTTCAAGAAGAGTAAAAGGTAGAGGAAGAGAAGAGCTTCCATTTGAGCCAAAGATCTCTTCATTTGGTAAAGAATGAAGATAAGATTATTTTAAATCTTGTAGATTTTTGAAAGGATTTTAGTTCATGGAGTTTGGAAAATGCATAGGTTTAAGTATTCTAGCACCAATTTTTGTTGGCCCCCAATTTTTTTAATGATGATTAAGTATGATTTACATTAATTATGAGGTCTTTATGAAAGTTTGTGGAGTTAATTATTGTGTTGGTGTTAGAAAGATTTTATGATATAGGATTGATTGAATTAAAGTGTTAAGGTTATAAGAATGTTCAACGGTGTTTTTGGCAAGACACTTAGGGTTAAAAGAATATAAGCTTATAAGGAAGGGTAAAATAGACTTTTTGGACTCATTAAGGGCAGAAATGGAAGAAGAAATGTTGGCTTGCTATTTTAAGTAGGGGAAAAATGAAAATAGGAGAGAGAGAAGAGAAATAACAAATCAAAAAGAGAAAGAAGAGAGATTTCGGTGGTTGAGAGAAAAGAAGAGAGTTGAGCTAGGGTTTCTTGATTTCTTAGCCTTTGAGAGATATTTTGAAATGGTTGAAGAAGACAAAAAGGTAGAGGAAGAGAAGAACTTCCATTTGAGCCAAAGATCTCTTTATTTTTTTGAATAATCAAGGTAAGATCATTTTGAATCTTTTAGATTTTTGGAAGGATTTTAGTTCATGGAGTTTAGAAAATGCATGGGTTTAAGTATTCTAGCACCAATTTTTTTCATTGTGCTTTGTGAGATTTTCAATTGAAAACCCTATTGAGTAGAATTTTTGTTATTGTAGAAGGAAATCAAGAAAGGTAAGAGAAGCAAGAGTAGAGACATTTTAAGTAAGTCTTTAAGCAAGAAAATCAAGGTGGATACATGTTTATAATAGAGTAAATAAGCCACTAATGTTTTCTTTGATTCAAAGAAGTTTAATGATTTCAATTGCATCATAAGTTTTGCATTTATTGCTTTTGAATGTTTTGAGAAATTTCAATATGTTATTTTATTAATTGTGTGATGAATTATGAAAAGGCTTGAAAGTGGTAAATTCTGGTCCAATTTTGACCCTTTACATGATAGAATTGGTCTTCAAGATTTTCATGCAAGTTGTAGATCTCGAAGTCCTCTATCAACTCATCAAAAGAACACCTTAATCCAAATTTTCCAGAGAAATTTATGACCATTTTTTCAATTTGTCTCACCCTTCATCTTAAGTGGACTTTTTGTTTCATCTTATGTTGACTAGAACATCTTTTGTTCCAAATTTGACCCTTTAAAAGATAGAATCTATTTTTAAGGTCTTCATAAAAGTTGTAGATCTTGACATTCTATTTCAATACATCTAACGAAAAACTTAATCTAAGTTCTCTAGAGAAAGTTATGACCATTTTTCCAATTCATCTTAGCCTTCATATTTGGTTGACCTTTTGTTTCATCTTATGTTGACCAGAACATCTTTTGGTTCAAATTTGACCCTCTCGATGACAGAATCTGTCCTCAAGGTCTTCATGAAAGTTGTAGATTTTGAATTCCTATTTCAATTAATCTAAATAAAAACTTAATCCAATTTTTGTGCCAAACGTTATAATAAAATTTTCAATTCATCTGTCCCTTCATCTGGTTTCTTTTGACCCTATTGTCTGATCCACTTTTTACCCCAAATATGATAGAATTTGTCTTCAAGATCTTCATAAAAGTTGTAGATATTGAAATTCTCTTTTGAACCTTCTAAGAATAACCTTGATCAGATATTTCTAGAGCAATTTATGCGTTTTGTCACGAACCAGGTTTAATATGATTGAGGACGAAACCTTGTTTGATTTCCTTCGGCCCAAATCTTTGTTATCTGACCTCCAAATGAAATGATATTTGAGACAATAGATTCCTCACACAATGTGCTATCTCTCCACAGAAAACAACAAAAAAAGAAAATTGGTAGAATTCCAAATTAATTGGAAAAATTTTGATTGAAAGAAAGTGAAGGAATCTGTTGGAATAGTATGATATGGTGTTATTTGATTGAACATGCTTCGGCATTTTGAATACATCTAGATCTGTAGGGTTCCTATTGAGATGATTTTCAATGTGGAGTAAACCAAAGACATAGGTTTGCAAATTTTATGAAGAAGTCAAATTCTGATTCAGCCTCTAAGATGTTCCATTTCAGGATGAAAGTTAGATAATCTTCAGAAACTTAAGACAATAGGAAACAGATGTTTTGAAGAAGTTAAATTGTGATCCCAGTTTGAGGTTTCCCAAGATCTGTGCTGAAGTTGAAGAAAGGTGTTTGCACATATTAAAGTTTTGATGTTGAGTTTCGAAAATAGGGTCCAACATGTGTGGTATCAGAGCCCAGAATTGAGATCTTACAAGGGTGATTTTCGGAATATGTGTCAATCACAAAGTCGATTGTTAAAAATTCAGGCAAATAGACTTAGTAAGAAGAGAATGATGATCTAGTAGAATGTGAGAAAATTAAAGTTTGTGGAATATTACATAGTCCGATATGTTAGACATAGATGCAGAACTTGTGATTATGTTAGTGAAATTGGTAGCAAAATTTTGTTGTAGATATGCACTTGAATTGATGTGGATTCAAAAAATCGACTGAGAAGAAATAGAGACATAGGTGGAAATGACAAGATTTAAGGTGTATAAGCAAAGTGGAATTGAATTTGGAAGTTAGAATGATTGTGTAATGGCTACGATAAGAGTTATGATTCGATATAAGAAGATATTAGTGGAATTGAGATTGTTGATGATGTTACAATGAGTAATGAATTAAAAGATAAAGAGAAAAATATCATCTAGGATTAATAGAGATCAAAGTATCAATTGTGTAAGATATAAATTGGTGAATTGATGGAGATAAATATGTAGACAAAATGGGATGAATTTAATGATACCCACCTCAGCATATACGACAGTAATTATGGTTACTACTTCATTGAGTTTTGGTAATTAGAATGTAGGACCTTGTAAAAATGATCGAAATTAGTCTTTCTGAGGTATTAAAGATGGCTGATATTATGATGTTGATAACAAATGATTTGTAAAGATTGTATGAGTATAGATGATAGTAGCAAGGAATCTTCTTTCTAAGAAGAATCTCATTGAATTAGATTAAGCAAATCAGATAGTTTATGTTAAGAATGATCAATGAAAGAACAAATCGAAAATAAATAAGAAATGATTCAAAAGTAAATATTGGGGTCATATCCCTAGTGGAGACTTAAGCATAAGAGGTAGAATATATTACTGAGAACGTACGTGGTTTTTTCTAATGTAAAGTGTCAAACTATGTGAGTAGATTCCTGAATTTGAGGAGACATTAATTGCTACTATGAGGAGTATATAGGTCCACGTTATATTCTTATAAATATGTTCGGGAGATACAAATTTGACTTGATGAATGTATTACAACCACAAGAAGTTAAGTTTGCAAATAAATTGAAATGTGTGGAGAAACTAGTATGATGAACAACCATTAGAATAAGTCAATGTGAGTTATAAGGAAATCGAAAGAATGAAGAATATCATTTGAGAAAGGAAGTCAATTGGGAAATTGAAAATAATGTGAGACAATGTTACCCCATTGAGGAATTAGTTATTTAAGGAATTATGAGAACTAATCATGGGCATATGGAGTTTGATAATAGTTGTTTGAGTTATCAATTGCACTGATAGTACTATGGTATTGAAGATTAAAATGATCCAAGTGAAATTTGATGATGTATTAAAGGTATTCGAAAAGTTGAGACGAATAGTTTGAATACGTGAAGAAAAATGTGTAAAGCATATAAGTAATAAAAGTAAAGAAAATTTTGAGGAATTATACTGATATTAATTATATTGTATGGATTTGGAGATTCTATAGTGTGCAATAATATTATATAAGAGGTTTGGATAAAATCCAATGCAGCATAGTAAAGTAATTTCATAATGTATAGAGACAACTAAAATCCCATGAGTTGACTATTCAATACATGATTTAGAACTACTATAGTAGAGATTGCTTTGAATGTTTGGAGACGGTATATGTATAAGAACATCATGGATATATATATATACAGATTATAAAAGTTTGAGGAATTATTGAGTTGAGTAAAAAATTTGAATACGAGACTGAGACAATTGATATAAGTACTGAAAGACTATGATGGTACAAATGAGTATTTCCTAGTAAAGTTAGTGTTGTATTTGATACAGTAAGCAGAAATCCCAATAGTAGTGAAGCACGAATTTAGATTTGGAGGTTATCAGAGCTAGTACAAAAAAGGAGCATAGAATATGGAGTTGAATTTTGGGCAAATTAAAGTACTAATTGATATGGAATTGAAGATCAGTATCACATGAAAGGATTAACCAAGCCAAAATTGAGGATTCAAAAATCGTGAATCTTATTGAGAGATTGAAAACAGATATAAATTTTGGGATCGAATAGGAAGAATGATACATTGTGATCAAAATAAGAAATATATGTACCGATAAAGATGATTAAGCAAAAAGATTATTAGAAAAGAACAAATGGTAACGTAAGTTATACATCCTAGTGGGAATACGTCAGAACATTATTTAATGGCTAAGAATGTAGAATCAAGTAACTGGATGTTTGATTTTGTCGATGGTCTTAATTTTAGGAGATAAGCTTAAAGCTTATATTTTGGAGTCCATAGGAGCATGAGATCAAAGTATAGTTCTATTTTACTTTAAGCATTGCAATCATTTTCATAGTGATTTCGTTATAATACTGTATGAGGAGTTAGATAATAAAAAGGAGTCGTTCACTTTTGTATTCTGGTGATTAAGGCCTAAAAATGGTTGAAGGCTAGAATTGGAGATGTTACTAATAGATGAAATTGATCAATATTAGAAATTAAGTGATTTAGGAAAGATGAATGAATTAGGTGGATCAATGCCAAAGGCATGGAATACAGTAAGAATAGACATAAGAGTTAAGTTGTATTGACACTATGGTGATGTGAATTATTAAGTAAAAGATAAATTGTCTCTGAGAGTATCACCGTTCCAAGGTATGCTCAGGTTAGGAAAAAGGATTAGCTAAGCCCGACTAGAATAGGTTTATGTGAAATAGTTATGAGAAGTGCTACTGAAGAAAGATGTCTTAGATTCGTAATGTGATATTTATGAGTATGTTAAGAATATTGATATGATATGATATTGTTGTTAACGACACAGGAAGTGGAAAATTGTGAGTAATCAGAAGCATATTGAGGAAACAGATAAGATAGTGTGATATCTGAATAAGTCATGGAAGTATTAATTGAATCCGTTAAATAGGGTGCTTTGAAAGAAATGATTTGAGTGGTGGAGTTAAATGGAAAACGGAGGAGCATAAGAGGAAGCAGACCCCTACTCCTAGATCAGTTTGATAAGAATTTAGAGGATGAAATTCTTTTAAGAGGGTGAGAAATGTTAGCCCCCAAATATTTTTCTTGATGAATAAGTATGATTCACATTAATAATGCGATCTTTATAAAAGTTTGTGGAGTTAATTACCATGTTGATGTTAGACAGATTTTATGATATAGGATTGAGTAAATTAAAGTGTTAAGGTTATAAGAATGTTCAAAGGTGTTTTTGGCAAGACACTTTAGGTTAAAAGAACCTAAGTTTATAAGGAAGGGTAAAATGGACTTTTTGGACTCATTAAGGTTAGAAATGGAAAAAAGAAATGTTGGCTTGCTATTTTAAGAAGGGGAAAACGAAAATAGGAGAGAAAGAGGAGAAATAACAAATCAAGAGAGAAAGAAGAGAGATTTTGGTGGTAGAGAGAAAAGAAGAATGATAGTTAGGGTTTCTTCATTTCTTAGGTTTTGAGAGAGATTTTGAAGTGGTTCAAGAAGAGAAAAAGGTAGAAGAAGAGAAGAGCTTCCATTTGAGCCCAAGATCTCTTCATTTGGTGAAGAATCAAGGTAAGATCATTTTAAATCTTTTAGATTTTTGGAAGGATTTTAGTTCATGGAGTTTAGAAAATGCATGGGTTTAAGTATTCTAGCACCAAGTTTTGTTAGCCCCCATTTTTTTAATGATTAAGTATGATTTACATTAATTGTGAGGTCTTTATGAAAGTTTGTAGAGTTAATTATTATATTCATGTCAGAAAGATTTTATGATATAGGATTGACTGAATTAAAGTATTAAGGTTATATGAATGTTCAAGGGTGTTTTTGGCAAGACACTTAAGGTTAAAATAACCTAAGCTTATAAGGAAGGGTAAAATGGACTTTTTGGACTCATTAACGGTATAAATGGAAGAAGAAATGTTGGCTTGCTATTTTAAGGGGAAAAACAAAAATAGGAGAGAGTGAAGAGGAATAACAAATCAAAGAGAGAAAGAAGACAGATTTCATTGATTGAGAGAAAAGAAGAGAGTTGAGCTAGGGTTTCTTCATTTTTTAGCTTTTGATAGAGATTTTGAAATGGTTCAGAAAGAGAAAAAGGTAGAGGAAGAGAAGAGCATTCTGATGTGCTTAGATGCCTATGATCTGTGAACAAGTTTCATGCATTCATGATTTATGGTTTGTGAATTTGACTACACGATGATAAATTGAGAAACATGTGTTTTATGAAATAAATAAAAATTTTGTATGACAAGTAAAAAGTTTTCAAAGGTTTTGCTTTTTTTGTTATAAACTGTTACACACGAGCTTTCAAGCTCACCCCTTTCTCATCCCATCTTCAGGCAATAGCTAAGAGATCAAGTAATCAAGAGCCTAAGGGAATTTCTCCAAATTTGCTTAATTTTGAATTTTGAGTTGGTTTTGGAAAGCAACATGCTTGTTTGTTCAAAAATCCTTTGTAATTTGAGATTTTGAGATGATGATGTCATATAGCTTGGAATGCCATTAAAGATTTGGATAAAACTTTGTTCTTTTGATGTTAGTGAAATATGAATGGTGTATGGATAATGTGAGTTGAAATTAGATATACGTGAAGAAGTTATCTACTTGAGTTGATGATTTTAGAACATAAATTATTGATATGTATATGAATAGAGATATATATATATATATATATATACGTGAGTTGTTATGGAAAGGAAGATAGGAATTTATGAATGATTGGATTTAGTTAAAGGTGATGAGACAAATGAGTTGAGATTTGAGAGTTTAACGAAGTCAATTTGGTAGCTGAACAGTTATGCTCAGGACATCCCAAATTTGCATAGTGCAAAATTTCAAGTCTTCCATAGGGGAAGAATTCGTATTTTGACTTCAGGGAAAAAATTGGACTAATCTAGGCTGAATTAGTCAAAGTTGTCTTCTAGGAAGTTGGAGATTATCTTTCTAGCTTTCCAACGGTATATACTATGAAATTTTTGGACATTGGAGTCGAAAATATGATCCTTATAAATGGAGATGCTTAGGAGTGTATTATGCTTCATCTTAAGTTGACTTTCTGCTTCGTCTTACATTGACTAGAACATATTCTGATCCAAATTTGACTCTCTATACGACAAACTTTGTCTTCAAGATCTTCATAAAAGTTTTATATCTTGAATTCCTCTTTCTAATCATCTAAATAACACCTTAATTTGAGTTCTCTAGAGAAAGTTATGACCCTTTTTTCAATTCATCTTATGTTGACTTTTTGCTTCATCATATGTTGACCAGAACATCTTCTGGTCCAAATTTGACCCTCTATAAGATATAATTTGTCTTTAAGGTCTTCATAAAAGTTGTAGATATTGGATTTCTCTTTTGAATCATCTAACCAACACCTTAATCCAAGTTCTTTAGAGAAATGTATGACCATTTTTCCAATTCATCTTAGGTTGACATTCTACTTCTTCTTCCATTGACCAGAACATATTCTGGTCCAAATTTGTCCCTCTAGACAATAGAATTTGACTTTAAGTCTTCATTAAAGTTCTATATTGTGAATTCCTCTTTTGAATCATCTAAATAAAACATTAATCTGAGTTCTTTAGAGAAAGTTATGACCGTTTTTTCAATTCATCTTAGGTTGACTTTCTGTTTCATCTTACATTGACTAGAACATCTTCTGGTCCAACTATTATCCTCTAGATGATAGAATTTGTCCTTAGGTCTTCATGAAAGTTTTATATCTTGAATTCCTCTTTCAATCCGTCTAAATAACACCTTAATCCGATTTTTGTGGAGAAAGTTATGACAATTTTCCCAATTCATCTGACCCTTCATCTAAGTTCATCTGATCCTTTCGTCTTATCCCACTTTTGACCTTATAGATAACCGAATTATCCCCAAGGTCTTCATAAAAGTTGTAGATCCTGAAATTATCTTTTGACCCATCTTAAGAACACTATAATCTGATTTCTGTAGAGAAAGTTATGCCATTTGTCTCGTAACAGGTTCACTAAGATTGAAAAAAAAACCTTGTTTGTATTCTTTCGGTCCAATCTTTGTTATCCGACCTCTAAATGAAGTGATCCTTGAGAAACTAGATTCCTAACACCTTGTGCTATCTCTTCACACACAAAAATGACAGCAATTTAGATTGATTGGAAAAAGGTTTGATTGAAGGAAAGTGAGGGAATCTATTAGAATGTTATAAACTGGAGTTATTTTACTGAACATGCTTCTGCATTTTGAATATATCTAGTGTGGAGTTCCAGTTGAGATGATTTTAAATAGGGAGTTAACTAGAGACATACGATTACAAATTGTATGAAGAGGTCAAATTCTGATTTAGTCCCTAAGACTTTCAATATCTGGATGGAATTTGAGCATAGAATATTTGTTTCAGTATAAGAATGATTAGAAAAATAGGGTCGGACACTTACGATATCCGAGAATGAGGATGAACTAAGGATGACCAATGAGGATTAATTGGAATAACCATACACGATAACAAGTACAAGCACATTTTATGAAATCTAGTTTGAGGTTTCCCAAAACCTATTCTGAAGATGAAGAAATGTTTATAAGCACACGTCTTATGACTCCGAATGTTAGGCTCCGGAAGCGGGGTCAAACAATTTTAGTGACTGTGCTTTGTGGGATTTTCAATTGAAAACCCTATTAAGTGGGATCTTTGTTATTGTAGAAGGAAATCAAGAAAGGTAAGAGAAGCAAGAGTAGAGACATTTTGATCAAGTCTTTAAGCAAGGAAAACAAGGTTGGTACATGTTTATAATAGAACAAATAAGCCACTAATGTTTTCTTTGAATCTAAGAAGTTTAATTTTTTTCAATTTCATCATAAGTGTTGCATTTAATAATTTTCAATGATTTGAGAAATTTCAATTTGTTATTTTATTAATAGTGTGATGAATTATGAAAATCCTTGAAAGTGATCTTTTTGAAAAGATATCATGTTTATGAAATCATGTTTTTGAAATATCTCATGACTATGAAAAGTCAAGATTCAAAAAAGTGCCATTTTGGGCAATATGTTTACAAGATATGAAATACATGTTATGTGGGTTTTGTTAGGTCCATTCTGATGTCAAGTGCATTTCAACTAAAGGCTTCTCTCACCTACCCGCTAGTGGCATGGAGCTCTGTTATGGACTCCCATAAGTTCACGGCTACGTAAGACCATTATGTGGGATTGTGTTAGTACGTTCTGTTTACGGTTACATAGGACTCTTATAGGAATTGTGTAGTACGTTCTGCTTATACACGTCCCAAACCATTCTGATGTGCTTTTGTGCCTATGATTTGTGAACAAGTTTGATGCATTCATGTTTTGTAGTTTGAGAATTTGACAACATGATGTAAAACATGTATTTTTATGAACTCATTGAGAATTTTCTATGACAAGTGAATGTCTTCAAAGGTTTTGCTTATTGTTCCATTATAAACTGTTACCCACGAGCTTTCAACCTCAGTCCCTTTTCCATCCCATCTTCAGGTGATAGCTAAGAGATCAAGTGATCAAGAGCCTAAGGGAAATTCTCCAAATTTGTTTAATTTTGTATTTTGAGTTGGTTTTGGAAAGCAACAAGTTTGTTTGTTCAAGAATCCTTTGAAATTTGAGATTTTGAGATGATGATGTAATATGGCTTGGAATGTCATTAAAGATTTGTAAAACTTTATTCTTTTAATATTAGTGAAATATGTGTAGGAAAATCCCGGGAGGAACATCACATGTTCCAGCAGCGGAAACAAAAATTTTTATTCCCGGGACCTTCCCGAA
>JANZLD010456239.1:0-15151 GCA_026413575.1 Erythroxylum carthagenense
ATCAGTTGAGTTCTGTAACTAACCCGAACTGACTCTTGCGTCTGCTTTCTAATTCGCGTCTTCGTCTGTTTTTCAATTTACGTCTTCGTATGTGTTTTGTTGTGCGTCTGCTTTGCTTTGCATCTGTGTCTGCTTTTTACTTTGCGTCTGCATTGCTTCGTCTGTATTGTTTCATCTGTATTGCTTCGTCTGTATTTTTCTCTTATTTTTCTCTTTGTTATACATCAAAATCATATCTAAGTAAAGTCATATTGACTTAACAATTTTAGTATAAGAGAAGTCCAAAAGTTTTTGGAGTATAATTTTCGGATTACTGAACCAAATTAAATGATTTTGGTGTCATTGAAAACTTATGACAATGGAGAATATGTTTGTAGAAGGAAGTGTTGTCAAATTTATTCATTTACCTAATCATAATGATCATGGAAAGGTTGACCCAAAGATATAGATTTTGAGAGGGTTATAGTCAATTTTAGCATTTTTTATTATTGAAGCTTTATGAATTTCCTTTGAATGTCGTTTGAATGAGAACTTGGTTTGTTATAGGAAACCAAAAAAGCCCTATCTGAGAGCAAGAGGAAAGACAACATTGAACTTGGATTGTCAAGCAAATTTAGGTGGGTAATGTATCTATAGTTATTGTGTAATTAGGCAAATTCTTACCTATTTGTGTGTATGTCTAAATTGCTTGATTTTTGAATATTTATGAAGATTGATAATGCATGATGCTTTGTGATTATGTTATACCTTGAAAGAGGTTATAACATTTTGAATTAAATAAAAGAAAAAGCATGATAGTATGAGCATATGATAAAACGAATATATGTTTTTGTTTGGGCGAGAGTGAAACCATTCTGTTCATCTCGGCGAACCTTTCTGAAGGCAGCTTCGCCGTGACGAAGGACCACTTTCGCCGCAGCGAACCTTTAGAAAGCGTCTTCGCTACGGCGAAGAATGAATTTTGCCGTGATGAACTTTCCTTTGCTGCCATGCTGAGAATTCCTTTAAATGAAAATGTTTTCCACCCTTCATTCACACCTATGTCACATAATTGTCCCGGATGGTCTTCTCGGAATTCGTTTCAAGACCTGGGTCAAATATCTTTTGGTATTCGAATCGATTGTTGGGCTCCGAAAATGGGATCCAACGAAACTAGATGTGGAAATTGCTTTTCTTTATGGATATCTTGAATAAGAAAGTTATATGCTCCATATAGAAGGATTTGAATAAAAAGGAAAAGAGAACTTATTTTATAGGTTAAACAAATCTTTATATGGTCTTATATCGACATCAGTATATTGGTTTAAGATAATTGATTCATTTATTATAAGCCTTGGATATAGCAAACTTAATGCAAATGATTATACTTATTTTAAGAAGGTTGGTGATAATGATTTCATCATTTTTTTGTTGCATGTAGATTACATATTAGTTGTAGATCTAAAAAAGATTTTATTAAATAATTGAAGGAATAATTGGATAAAAAAAGTTCAAATGAAAGACTTAGGACTAACAAACAAGGTTTTAGGGATACAACATCAAGATAAAAATAATGGAAATATTTGACTTCATAAAAAAAACACCTAAAAGGTTTCATAACATTTTAATAGACAAAATTATAAGTTAATATTTAGTTATCTTTCTGTTAATTTCAAGTTATCCTCTTGTATAAGACTTAACAAAAAAGACAAGATGATGGATATTTCTTATAGTAATGTATGTATCTATAGTGGGGAGTTTAATGTTTGCTATAATTTATACAAGAATGAACACTACACAAACAATATGAGTGGTTAGTAAAATTCTAGTAAAGAACATTGAGATGTTATACAGAGGATCAAAAGAAACGTTAAAGAGATCTTTAATGATGCATTATAAAATGCAAGATCAAAGTTTATTATCAAAAGGATATGGTAACTTTGATTGTGCAGGTGATCATGATAAAAACAAATGCACTATAGGGTTATATGTTCTCGGTTGCTAATAAAGTTGTAAGTTGGGTTTCAAAACTACAATCAATTATGTCCATGTTAATAATAGAATTAAAATATATACCAGCTACATAAGTAAGTAAATGGTGTGCGTCGTTAAGCATATATAAATTAATACCTTATTTCTACCATTAATTGATTAACAATTTAGTATAGGGTGAAATTAATACCTTATTTCATTCTAAATGCAAATGAATGTTCTTACTAAAAAAGAGCATTAATTATAAGTCCAAACAAACTAAAATTCATTTAGAAAAAATTAGCCCACAAAAGCAAGGTGAAAACATCTATAATTTGATGTTAATTTAGCTTAAACATATGCACAACTTATACCCATTTTATTTACCAAATTTTAGCCCCTTAAATCAGAAAATTATGATCATACAACCTAATAAATCAAATATAGAATTTGTACACCAAAACAACATATAAGTTGCTAGTTTCATCTCATTAAACTTCAAAGATTGTAGTCTATGTAAATCCCTTTAATAACCTAACATGTGAGTTGTCATTTGTCATGCCTTTGGAACTTTAAACAAGCTAAAATCATGTTGGAACATCAAAAAATCAGAACTGAATGCATAACTAGAAAAAAATGCAAACAACGCAAATTCATCTTCTTTGAACATTTATGAGTACTCCTTTCAGGTTAAATTTAATCTCATACTTGAATTTCCTAGCATATTAGACTTTAAAATATGTCAAAATCATGTTGAGAAAACAAGAAAATAACAGCAAACTGTCATCTCTCAGATCTGATAGCATAAACACTCGAATAATAATACTTTCAAATTCAAGTTGCATATTTCTTACAATTCCAGCTTTATGAAACTAACTTTAGGAGGTTTTCTAATTGTTATATAGCATTTAAATAACTCGCTAAACATACCCAATATAAACCAAGTATAGCTGACTAGTTCATAGGATTGTATAGTTTTGGTATAACTTCTTTTCAAAGATATTTTAGGCCTTCAACTTTTAACCTTATAGACTTATAGAATAAACAAATATACAATGAGATGCGGGAAAATCCCATGTAAATATTTAAACATAGTAGAAACAGAAAACGTAAGGGTTGAAAGTTTTCTCATCAATCAATTCTAGTACAATACCTTTAAAATTCCATATTCAAATATCTATTTTAATTAAGTTGGTTTATGATTAATTTTGTGGAATTTAGTCATTGAAATCCTTTAACTTGTGGCCTTAACTAATAGAAAAGAATAGTAAACCATGTATCATAAATCACACACATGTAAAGATGGGAAGGGGAGGGTTTATTCGAAAACTAAAACTAATTAATCAAACATAAACTACTAGCACTAAAAACAAAACATAAAGAAAATAAACATACATATTAACAAGTGATCAAGCATGCATTAAGCCCCATAAATTTGTTATCTAAGTTTAGATTCGTATCGTTGACATCCTGAGAGACGCTCAGTAGTTGAGTTCTCCCTATCTCTGTTTACTAATCTAGAATTGAACAAGCTCGACTCTAAATTAATTAATGCAATTCTTTCCAAGAAGACATCATTAGCCCCAATAACTTTAACCAACCAACTAGCGAAATTCCTAGATCATGCAATGCTATAATTAAATCTCACCCTTTTAACTGACTAATGAATTAATTAGTTGCTAATTGACTCGCTAAACTCAATAGCAATTATGGACTAAAGACAAAGCGATAACGATCAATTCACATTCCAATATAACATGATGTCTCTCAATTATATAAGAACATGAGTCATAAATAAATTGGCTCAAGCATCACACAAATACTAAAATACTTGTAATGTTAGAATTAACTGAAAATAAATTGTCTCAAATTATCCAAAACAAAGAACCAAACTAAAATTCTAAAAATTTTAAGAAAATTAAATTTGAAGAACTAGATACATAGAGAGTAAGAGTGAGAGGGACTCATTTTATTGATAGCTCGAACTCAACAGATTGATGATCATTTTGAACCAATCGCTTGAATCACGAAATCCTTCTCTAAAGGTCTTGAACCAACTCAATTCTAGTGGCTATGTAACTTATATACCACCCGAATAGCTCATTGCACTGGACTTCTTCACCAATAGCTTTCAAGTTCTTATGAGATTGTTTTCACTCTCAATTAAAGTGATATGCTCGATCCTTTCTCCCTTTCCACTACTTTTTTTTATTAGCTCCCGAGACACACCAAGAGCTGCACTTTGATGGCTCTTTAATAAGCTACCTTTTAACTCTTCCATTTTGAAGAAAGAACATTGGGTCTATTGCTCTGTTTATTTTTTGCTTCATTTATTAGCTGCTGCATGTACAATGCTTCTTGCCCTACCAGTTGCTGTGTGTTTTACTTGTTTGTTGGCATCGTTTTTGGTCTACTTCCCTACTGCCACCTATGTTTTTATTTGTCCACTATTTATTGCGTTTTATCTCTTTTATTTATCTTGTATGTTGTCGTTTTTGGCCAGCTACTGTCTCTTAGGGCTGTGTTATGTTTCATTTTTTAGATTGTTGTCATTTGAATCAATTTTTAGATGTTCTGCATTTCACTTCTTCTACTTTGTATATTTGCTCCTTGTACTATCGTTTTGCTCTCCTTTTCTTTCAATCTATACTGCTAATACACTGCGTTTTGTTTTTTTTTTCTAGTATGCATTTTTAGTGGACTGTTGTGATCTTTATTTCCTAACAAACTAAGGAATTTCAACATAAATCATTTTTGGTATTAAATAATAAAATATGAATAATCATGCCCAAATGAATAATAAAAAAACTAAATGGGCTAAGTTTAGGACAATAAAAGATGTATTATTTTGTACTTATCAAATTTTGCCGCACTTAGCTTTTGGTCATCCTTAATCAAAGAAACACATGAGTAAGTAGAAAAAGAAAACAACTTGCTTAAAAAAATGTAAACTAGACTCATGACTCCACCTTAAATTCATCGATAAGATAACTAGACCAAAAGAACTAAGAAAGTAAAACAAATTTTATGTTAGCAAAGAAAACAATGAAATCACTTGAGTTAGGAGACATCACACTATTGACAAGAACTAGGAAAACCATTGAGATTCTTAACACATAGGCAAGGTTCCTTTGTATAGTATAAGCAATTAATTAGCATTAGAATGAAGTGATTTCAATGGATAGACCCTCACAAGGATATGTTTTTATAACTCAACACTCATAATGTTTATTGGGTCATCTGTTTCACTTAAAAGCTCAATTCCAATAAGAAGATAAATGAAGAACTTGTATATCGACTTAATTCTACATTACCAAACATGGGAAAACACACAACACAAATCAAAGGACTTTAGAGGGTTGTAATGAGGCTTAGGGTAATGGTAGGAAAATATTTAGGAATATGTACTAAAATGTTCAAAACGATGTGGAGCAAAAGAAACTCTAAAAAGTGAGAGAAAAAATCAACTATGCATCTCTATCTCATAATCATTTTAAAGCAAAACCCTTAGTCAATACTCCTCAAATTCACATAAAAAACCATCCACCATCAAATGGAGTCAATTTCCCTTCTTTGACTTAACTCTCAAGTATATCCACAACTCTTCTTCACCAAATTGAAGTGAATGAAGACATTGTGTTGAAACAAATTCAAAAACAAATGACAAACATGAAACAAAATTACATGAACAAACAAACTTGAAATTCACACACATATATTTTTCTTTCTTTTTATTTTTTATTTTCCTTTTTCTGTTTTTGAAATAACAAAGTATAATTAAGATAAAAATAAAGTACATGATTATGCTACAACAAAAATGATAAATCATAATCCTTTATGCATGCAACCAAGAGAACCACAACTTTTAAACATATACACCCTTTACTCCTCTTCCAACCACTCATGTCAAAACTTCATGTTCTATAGCTTAAGGCAAGGGTAGGTCATAAAAGTGAGAATTAAGGTTGTAATGTGGCTAAAATTAGAAAAATAGGCTATTAGGTTTAAATAGGGTAATAAAAGGATAAAATAAAGTATTAGGTGGCCTGTGGCTATGTAGTTTAAAACAAATGAATACCTTATCATTTTTATGTTATTGTGTGAACCACATGTGTAGTCTCAAAGAGTACCAAGGCAAGGTCAAGAGAGACATCCCATGGAAGAGCACAATATATACACTTAAGAGACTGATGTAGAAGTGTCAGTCTATATAGGTTACCTCAACAAATTTTTCGTCTATCCATTTAATCAAATGTAAAGTTCATTGTAAAATGCCTATAAAATGCAAGTAATTTCTTTAAGCAAGTTTAGTTAACATTTGAAATGATGTTTATTCTCAAAACAACAATTTATGTAATGAAGAAAATTTTAGCTTGAAAACAAGTTAGATTAGAATTTCTACATAGTCACATTTAGTTAGTTCTTTTTCCTAAGACTTGATGTGATCTACCTCAATATAGGCAAACAAACACAAAAATGTGAACAAATGCAAACTATCCTATATGAAGATTTTTTTTATTGAAATGATTTGAGGACAACTGAAAGTCATTTTGGTGAATGAACACTTCAATAACCATAAAATTCATCCTCTAACCTTACCCCCACACTTGTTTCTTACATTGTCCTCAATGTGAGATCTAAATGATGAGAAATGAAAACATAATCATTAAGCAAAAGTTTTACAATGATGTAAAGCTAGGTTAATAGCAACACACAACATCAATTCATTATAGCAAACCAAATCAAACCACTTCAGCATATAAAAGATGTGTATAACCTAGATGAAATATCTAAAAAGGCAGAATTAAGCATGGAAGAAGCTTTTTTAGTAGGCTAACATCAAATCCACTATAACAAAGAGTAATAAATCTCATGATCTAATAGAAACAAAAATTTAAATAACTACAGAGTGGTATAAAAAATTAGAATTTTTTTAAAAAGAAAAAGAAATGCAAATCTGATTTATTATTTCATCATGGGTTACCTCCTAAGTAACATTGTTGGTTTACATCGTTAGCTCAACGTACTGCATAATTTATGGTTCTTTAAATAAAATCTCGTCCACTAGCATAACTTAAGCTTGATCATAAAACGGTTTAAGCCTGTGCCCATTCATTTAAAAAAATTTGTCAATTTTTAGGCTGCGCACTTCTACTGCACCATGCGAAAACACGTTATTGACAATAAAAGGACCTAACCATTGAGACTGTAGCTTACCAGGAAACAATTTTAGTTTTGAATTAAACAAGAGCACTTTTTGCCCAACAAAAAATGGTTTCCTGGCATTCTCATATGCTTCCAACCTTAGTTCCTCTAGTTTTTACAACTATATCTTTCTCTCTTTTCTAGCTAACTCATAATCAAAATTGCATTGTTTTACTACCCAGTATGACTTATGCTCAATGTCAACCAGTGAGTGACAAGCTTTCCCAAAGACCAACCTATAGGGAGACATACCTATTGGAGTCTTATATACAGTCTTGTGGGCCCATAAAGCATCTTCTAAATGATTACTCCAATTCTTTCTATCAAGTTTCACCATTTTATCCAAGATAGATTATATTTCCCTAATGGACACTTCAGTTTGTCCACTAGTATGGGATGATATGTTGTAGCAACACGATGAGTCGCATGGTATTTTTCCAACAAAGTTCCCAAGGTCTTGTTACAAAAGTATGTTCCATGATCACTAATTATAGTTTTGGGAATACCAAACTGTTTAAAAATATGACTCTTAAGGAACTTGATCACAATTTTGGCATCATCTAGCTTAATGTCTGTGGCCTCTACCCACTTAGAAACATAGTATACTTCAAGCAATATGTAAATGTTACCAAAAGATGAAGGAAAAGGGCTTATAAAGTCAATGCCCCATATATCAAATACCTCACAAACCATGATACCAATTTGCAACATTTCTTACTTTTGAGACAAATTCCCCAACTTTTAGCATTGTTCACATGTCTACAAAAAATATAAGCATTTTTATATAATGTAAGCTAGTAAAAGTTGCATTTCAAAACCTTGTGAGTTGTCCTTTTGGGTCTGAAATGACCACCATGTCTAACAAATGACAAAAATTCAAAATTGAACGATGTTCCATCTCTGGAACACACCTGCAAAAAACTTGGTTATAGCATAATTTCCAAAAATAAGGATCATCCCAGAAATAATACCTAGATTCAGCCTTTATCTTGAAGATATTTGGCAACTAAATAATTACAAATATTAGTATACCAAAGCACATAATCATGCATCAATGAAAAAAGTTGCTCATCTGGAAAAAAATAGCAATTAAAAGCCAATCCTATCTAAGTACTATTAAGCTCAAATGGTCAACTTCGCACCCTTCTTCTTTCTAATTTTTAAGTTGAATTCCTATAACAAAAGCATCTATCTCAACAGCCTTGGCTTTGACTCTCTTTTCTTTAGCAGGTATTTAAGTACAACATGGTCAAAAAGACAATCACTTTGGTACCTAGTAAGTAAAGTCTGAATTTTTCTAATGCAAGCACTACGACAAACATTTCCTTTTATTTTGTAATGTAATTACACCAAGTAGGGTTCGAGTATGTAGATGCATAGTATATGATATAAGGCTCTTTTTCTTTTCTCTATCTTAGCATAACACCTACTGCTTTGTCACTCGTGTCACACATCATTTCAAATGGAAGGTTCTAATCAGGGGGTGAATGATAGGGGTAGAGGTTAGCTTCTCTTTAAGATCTTTTTAAGAAAATCAAAAGCCTTTTTACACTCATCATCAAACACAAAATGCGTATCCTTAGTTCACAATGCACATCTTAACGCTACTTAAAATCAAAACTAAACTACTACTATAAAAGTGGCGAGTCTAGATCTATCCTTAAGAGAGTATGTGTAAAGTTGTTGAAATAAAATTAATCGGTGTTTAGGTTAGGGGTTTTGGTTTTAGAAATAAGAAAATAAAATAAAACTAGCTTTAAGAAAACAAATTAAAGAAAACATATGAAAAATAAAGAAAGAGGTGAGTTCGTTGGAATTTAGTTCTTTGGTTCAATCTTGACATACACCCTAATTAAACATTTTTCAATGATTATTGTTCTCAAACCTCTTCTAGAGACTGTTATGCATAGGGTAATAATTAACCTATGTTTTTCCTAAGGTAGTGTTTAATCACGATACGATTGTTAATTAAACCTAACTATAGAATAACCTAGGATACGATCTCTAGATTCAATTAAGCAGTAACATTATAAATTAGAAAAATCTATTAATCAAGAAAACAACCACATACGATGTGTCAATTAACCTAGGTTATGTTATCCCTAATGATTACAAATCATTAGTTGCTACAAATGAATTTCAACATAACAATTATGGATTACATTGAATATTCTGGCAATGGGTTTGTAATAAAACAATCTAATGAACACATTCAAATCATCTTTTCACAATACCCAATGGGTTCACACATAAATAATCAAAAAATAACAAGAATATGGTTATCCATACATAAAACCCAAATCAATTAATATAGGATAACACAATCAATTTCTAAAGAGAGAAAGAAACAACAAAAACAACGAACGAGTGCTTAACTGAGTCATTCGTTTCAATGTCGCCTTTAAACCAATGTTGATGTCACCTCTATATTGGCATTAGGAAGCCACCCCTCTATGGTTCTCCTTATGGTGGAGAGCTTACCTCCATCTTCGTGCTCTCCTGAAGCTCCCAAAGTTCCCACTTGATTCAGCCCAAAAAAACCCTATTCAGTTGACAATCTGCCTCGCTCCTTTTTTACGTTACTTTTATTCTCTCATTTTTCTAATTAATTTTTGGTCTAACCTATAGTTCACTTATTAAAAACCCTCACCACTATTGAAAGTTTACGATTTGCAGACATTGTCTGCGCTTATGCATGTTTGCCTTTGCTTCCCAGCTACAACATCATTTCTCCTGGAGCATTTCTCTCTTGCCTCTGCTTTATTTTGCTCTTCTTTTCTTTGATAGTGCTGAGCTACGTTTTCGGCTTCTTACCTCCTAGCTATGCGTCGTCATTCCTTCCCTTCCAACTGCTGGCTTATGCACTGCCATATCGTTCATCTGCTATAAGAAACACATACACATTACTTGCTTTCCACATTCTTCATGCTATGTGATTTACCTTCAATTGTTATTGCCACAGCCATCCATAATCCTGCCATTACTCATTTAAATTCATGTTAAAACATGCATAGCATGCCTAGATTTTCTACTTCTCTATTTTTCCAGCTACATGCCATGAGCTATTTTGATTCTTTTTCTTTGTGTTATCATTTTTCTTGTCTTCTCTTGCTTATACATCTGCTGCATAAAACATACACACATTAATTGCTTTCCACATGCTGCATGCTATATGATTTGGCTTCAATTGTTACTGCCACAGCCGTCCATAATCCTGCTATAACTTATTTAAATTCACATGAAAACATGCATGGCATGCACAAATTTTCTACTTCTTTATTTTTCCAGCTACATGCCATGAGCCATTTTAATTCTTCTTCTTTAGGTTATCATTTTTCTTGTCTTCTCTTGCTATAATTTTCTTCTTCTTACTCCATGAAGACAAGTGAAAATTAATCTTTGGAAAATGAACCAAATATTCTACTTTAGACTCACTTTAACTTCTTTTCTTTCGAATTATGCCTAAAATCACATATGAGTGAAAGTGAGTATCTTAAGCAATTTCATGTCATTAATCGCTAAGTGTCACGAAATAATTAAACAATCAATTAAACACACGTCAACTTCCCCCAAACTTAGCTTTTTGCCATCCTCTAGAAAAACAAAAAAAAGCTTATAGACCAAAAACATTGACTCATTTCCCATATGTTCCGATAATACATAATCATAAACAAAAATGAATGAATTTCAAAAATCATAGCAAGAAATTAACATCCGAGCTTTTACTTATTATCAATTAACATTTAAAACCTTTAAAAATTGAGCAATCTAATGATAGATTCGAAAAATGTGTTTAAATAAAATATATCCACAGGTACACTCAATGTCATTCATGATTATGACAATCCACAACTTTACTTATCATTTGATTTCTCCACCACTAAAGGTCACTTGCAAAATCATGGATGAAAGGACTTCTTAGGGTTGTAATGTGGGAAAAGGTAAGGTGAGATGTATTTAGGTTAAATGGCTTGAAAGCCATTAAAGCTAGTGAAGCAAGCAACACTCAATGTAACATCAAGTGCAAAAACCAACATTCAATCAAAATTGTTTACATCAATTATGATGAATGCAAAAACAAGTTTCATAGCTCAAATTCATGCTGTAAAACATAAATCATATGAAGTATATATCAATCCAAAGGGATCACTCATACAATTGACGACAATACATTAAAACCACAAAGAGTGACCCCTCCAAGCCAACATCTACCTCATATTCAACATACTCAAATAACCCATTCAATTTAACTTTAGGAGGATGCACTAAGTATGAATAACCTTGCAAAGCACATATGCACTTCCTCTTTGATACATTTACTTAAGCATTTTTTTCTTTTTTTCTTTTTTTTCTTTTCTCTTTTCTTTCTTTCTTTGTCTTTCTTTTCTTTTCTCCTATAAAAATTAAAATAAACTAGATCCATATGAGAATTTCAATTATAAGACATAAAATAACATCCTAACATTATATCCTACTCATACATATGCTTTACCCCACACTTAGAATTTTGTACATCCATAAACTCAAAAGATAACAAATGTTCCACCAGCTTCAAGGCTCGGGAAGGACATTTGGTTAGGATAAAGCATGTAATATGGCTAATACATAAAGAAAAGGCAAATAAAGCTCAAGGGATTTATCAAAAAGG
Organism: Erythroxylum carthagenense; assembly: GCA_026413575.1. NCBI lineage: Eukaryota > Viridiplantae > Streptophyta > Magnoliopsida > Malpighiales > Erythroxylaceae > Erythroxylum > Erythroxylum carthagenense. Next base: position 11,804 of record JANZLD010456239.1, read on the forward strand.
AAAATCATATAATGGGTAGGCTATTTGGTTAATGTAGTTCAGAAAGGCAAAGAATGCCTAATCATTTATTGATGCATATGATAAAAATATAGTCTTGGATAGAAATTCAAGGAAAAATTAGGATGTACAAGTTATGAAGATCGCACATTATCAAAAGACAATGAGATTGATATGAATGTGTTAGAATAATAAGGCTCAAAATCTCACCGGCTCTATCAACCATTAATCACTACTCTTTTAAATATAATACACATCGACCGATCATAAGAGAAAAAGTGCATGCTCTATCTACCACTAGTTACTACTCTTCTAAAGATAATACACATTGACTAATCATAAGAGCAAAATTACATGCTAAAGTTGTTACCAAATTCTCTAGTTAATTCACTCTTTAATCATGGCTATATAATCCTAAAAGCAATACAAAAATAAGAAAATGTTTGTTTTCTAGTTTTATTTTTTCTCTCATTTTGATTGAAAACTTAAAACAAGTGAAAATAAACAAATTCAAAAACACATATGCATATAAAAACTAATGTGAGAAATTAAAGAAAAAAATTTACTTCCCTTGGGTTGCCTCCCAAGAAGCACCTTTGTTTAGTGTCGCTGGCTCGACTCCTTTTTCTCCTCACGTGAAAAAATTATGATCTTTTGGTGGCACATGCGGTTCCTCCACATGAGGTTCTTTTAGATAGGGCCTTGGTTGATAATCATTCACCTCCAAGATCTTCCCTATCTTTAGATTCTTCATCTCTACTAAGTCCTTGCTTTATTGAAATAATTTGAATGAATCTTCACCTTTTTCTTCGTTTAATTCTTCTAGCTTGCTTAGTAAAGGTGAAGGGTTAGCCTTGGAAATAATTATGGACTCAGTACTTACATTCGAGCTAAATGATGTATCATATTCTACTTCAAGCTCCTCCTTAACGTCTTCAACATAAGCAATTCCTAGACTATTGCTCTAAAAATTCTTAATCACCTTATCATTATGTAAGTTTTCCACACTAACATCTATTAGGTACACCTTGGGTTGATATGGTTGCTCCCCTTTGCTTTGTAGTTCCATTTAAGTGACATCTCCCCCTCGAGGCAATGAATCTTGCTAGAATTACAGAGTATCCTATCAGATTAGTTAGACACTTTACTAAAACAAATACTACATATTCTATTGAATTTGACGATTGTTAGTGGCCATAATATTAAGCAATTTTTCTAGAGATATACCTGAGTCGTGTTGGCTCTCCGAATCTTGGGCACTAGACCATTTATTTTGCGAAAATTGCCCTCCATCCTGTTAGAATTGCAAAGTATTTTGTTGCAATTGCAAAGTATTAGTATTGATAATATTAATCAACTCTTCCAAAGATGGACCGAAGTCTTATTTGGAAGCTTCTGGTCTATATGAGAATTGCTATGCATCCTATAAACTATCATTAAAGTAATTCTGATGATTATTTCATCCATAACCAAAGTTAGTTTGATAAATCCCAACTTAGTTATAGGATTGAGAATAAGAGTTATACAAGAAATTATTTCTGTCCATTGCAATTTTTTTTACATACAAGCACTAAACAGAAAATGAAAAGATCAAGAAATAAATACAATAAATACAAACAAATATATACAAAACACCAATTAAAATCACAAACAAAAACTAAAACACCACACTTCTTAGCAACAACAACAAAATTGATAGCGTGTCGTAACGTTAGTCAAAATAAAAACTAGGTTACTACTATAACAGTGGTAAGTCTAGGTTGATCCCATAAAGAGTGTGTGTAAAGTTGTTGAAATGAAATTAATCAGTGTTTAGGTTAGGATTATTGGTTTTATAAATAAGAAAAAATAAAACTAACATAATGAAAACAAATTAAGAAAACATACAAAAAATGAAATTATTAATGGGGCTAACCCAATCGGAATCAGATATGGGGTATATTATGCTTGCATCATACCACTTCATGATTTCCTTATAAACGACATTCGTCATTGTAGGGTTCAACCTACATTGGTCCTATTTAATAGGTTTTTCATCTTCTTCCAAAAGGATTCTATGCATACACAAAGTAGGGCTAATTCCTTTTATGTCTGCAATTTTACAACCTATGGCTTGCTTATGATTTCTAAGAACTTGCAAGAGTTGCTCTTTTTGGGAAGAGAATAAAGAGCTTGAAATGATCATAGGTAAGGTTTCATTTTTACCAAGAAATGTATATTTCAAATTAAAGGGGAGGGGTTTTAATTCCTCTTTAGGGGTCTGCATAATAGAGCGTACTAATCTGGAAGCAGACATAGGTAATGTAGGCTTAGAAAACATAGATGGTTCCTTTAGAAAGGAACTAAGAGCTACGGTCGCATCACCTATAGTATTATCCACCTTTATTATTTCAACATTCTCACCTACAACCATGTCAGATTCAAACATTTCTTGTATAACCTCATTAATAAAATCAACGGAATCTGTAAAGTACAAACTGTTCATTTCAGCAGGGAATCGCAGAGCATCAAAGATATTAAAACTAACAACCCATCAAATAGATAAATCACCTTTATAGACATCGATCTTTGTCTTGGTAGTACTAAGAAATGATAAACCAAATAGCAGTAGACCACCTTGGAAGATTCAAACTTCTCGCCCATGTCAAGGACATAAAAATCAGCAAGGAACATAAGGTCGTTAACCAACACTAGCACATCTTCAATCACACCATCAGAATATAAATTAGAACTATTAGCTAGTTGAAGTATCAAACCTATCTTTTCCAAAGGATCTAAATTAAGAGCATCATATATACTTCTAGGCATGTGATATGCACTTAATTGATTGTATAATTATTCTGTACCATTTAGGAATTGATGACATGAAATTGCTTAATATACTCACTTTGACTCATATGTGGGTTTAAACACAATTCAAAAGCAAAGGAGTTAAAGCAAGTGGAAAGAGCTATATTTGGGTCATTTTCCAAAGGATCACACTCACTTGTCTTCATGGAGCAAGAAGGAGAAATATTGGGGCAAGTAAAGACAAAAAAACAAGATTATGAAGCAATATAGCTCATGACCATCCAAAAAATTTCACAACCATGCAACATGGGATGGCTAGCATGTTGGGCCCCGAAAATTTTCTTTTATTATTAATTATTTATTTTATTGATTTATTGATTTAATTGACTTATTATTTATTTTTGCCTTAATTTTTTTAATTTTGTGTGTGTATATATATATAGATTATGTTGAGCCTTGGGATTAGCAAGTATGATTGGGAATCAGAATTTTGGAAATCAAGTGAAGGGTTAGAATTAATTGGATTAATTGGAAGTAGGCTTGGATGTGTAGAGCCATATG
>JANZLD010456657.1:0-15147 GCA_026413575.1 Erythroxylum carthagenense
TTGTTGATGGCTACACAGAAGTCCTGAAGAGGACTAGGATCATAGGCAGAGGCAACTAGTGAAGAAGTTAAAGCCAAGAGACTCAGAAGAAGAAGGTGGTGAAGCTTTTCCATGGTTTACAAGACCAAACTAATTGTAGCTCTTAGTATATGGCTTTTGGTGCTTGGCCGAGGGATGAGTAGTGGCACCTGCGATACATGCTATTTATAGATGACTTCTGTTGAATGTTTCTGCATTTTGTGTAGCGGTAGATAAGAGCAAGTCTTTGAGGACTCTATTTAAAAGAAAAATAGTTGGATGACGCACGGACAACAACTAATACAAGCAACTTGACCAAGATCTGGTTCTAGTAATGTAAGATTTGGTCCCGACTGTTTACTGGGTTCTTAAAGGAAAAAACCTACTGTGAATCGTTTCTCCCGGTATAATCATTTATAGTAATTTCTTAAATGCTCTCAATTCCGTTATGTGTGTATCTAATTATCGAATGCTTAAGGCTTGTTCTCTTATTACGTAACTAATCTTCAAACTTTCTTTAACTACTATTTCGTTTATTACATTAAACTTATTAAAGAAGCTCTAGAATCAAGCACCCCACCTAAAAACTTTAACTAATTAATTAGAAATGGGCCAACACTTATTTTTTTGGGAAATGGGTCAGCATTTGTCGCTCCATATATATACAAATGGAAATATTTGTGTTTTCCTCTCTCAATTATGTTCTAATGTAGCCAAAGAGAACCATCTATTCTATAAGAATAGAAACCTCAGTTCATATTTGAAATGGTAACTAACATATATTGTATATAATGGGGTATAGTTATAGAACCAATCATTTATGTTGAATTTTGGATTTTCGGAAATCACTGCATGCGGTTAATTCCTACCTTTTGATGGAAATAATAGTATTCACAATGGAAGCAAACCTAGGATTAGAAATATACATACAGGTAAACCAATCTTAAGAATCGAAACAAGACAGACCTATTGAAGCGCAGAATCGCTAACTGGTCTTCTTTCTACAAAATATTCTTTCTGCAAATCTTCTTATCACCCTACGGCCGTGTAACCTTAATTGTTTATGTAACTCTTGTTTCTAGGTGGGCAGAAAGAACAGATCATATATTTTTCTGGAGAGTTTCTGTTTTCCAAATCATCTTCTCTTCAATAGGAAGAAAAGCTTATACATCTCGAAAACCTTCTCCTTTCCGCATAAGAAGTAACCGATAAGATTATACAGTTTTTTTAATGCGATTTGTAATTTAAATCAACAGATTTTTTCATTTAATTTAAAATATTAATAAATAAAATTTTTAATTAAAATAATCTGTTGTTTATTTAAATTACAAATAGCACACATGTGGTCCAAACAATTAAGACACAACAGGGACCTTAGGGAAAAATTAATAAGACTAAAATTATTATAAGAATCTATACAGAACCGGTATATTCTTATTATAATTAATCATAAATTATTCCACTAAAAATTTATGATTGAACTCATATTAATTTTAACTTTCCACAACATAATAAACTATGTTCCTCGTGTTAAGATTACAGATGCTTGTCAAATAAAAAAATTAATGACAATTTATTTAAATAACAATTTTAATCTTTAAGATTGTCGTTTAACTTATTTCATGCGTCAAATTAAAAATCCCCTTGTAGGGTTTACACACTGAAATCTTATAAGCTTACTTAAAGTACATCATCATTCTCTATACCGAGACATGGATTCCATCGTTAATTAATATTTCACAAATATAAATTGCCTTTGCCCAATTCATCGAGTATTATTCTCCTGATAATTGAAACTCACTCTTTAATGAATTAAAGCACAAGACAATGTATATTTGCTCATATTAACTAAATTAAGATTAAGACCATAAATCTTATTTCTAATGTCCTCAGGAATATGTTTTAATAGTCAGTATAAAACAATCATTCTCAACTTAGTCCAATTAGATACATACAAAATGTACTAACACAATTATTATTAAATATATGCTAAAAATTTATTCATATTATGCAAATCTCCAATTGAATACAATTAAATAATTGTTCAAAGAAAAACATCAAAAGACTATACTATTACATTTGCATAGTTAATTGTATATATTTATCAATCTCTCACTTAGACTCATAACCATGCATCTATTATTTTAACTCTCATTCCTTCCACATGACTATCAAACGTCTTTGCCGGTAAGCTCTTTGTAAAAGGGTCAGCCAGGTTGTTTTATGATGCAATCTTTATCACCACCACATCACCCCTTTGAACTATGTCTCGTATCAGGTAATACTTCCATTCAATGTGTTTTGCCCTTTGATGGCTCTGTAGCTCCTTCGAATTTACAACCGCCCCACTATTGTCACAATAAAGTTTAATACGTGATTGAACTACTGGAACCAAACCCAGGTCCATTAAGAAGTTCCTAAGTCATACTGCTTCCTTGGCTGCCTCAGAGGCCGCCACATATTCAGCTTCCCTAGTGGAGTCTGCAACACAATTTGCATCACAAGTTTGCTTAATACTCATCCAACTTATGGCTTCACCTCCCAGGACAAAAACATTTCCTAAGGTAGATTTTCGAGAGTCCTTGTCAGACTGAAAGTCTGAATCTATATAACCTATGGGTACAAGTTCTTTTGACTAGTAAACCAACATATAATCTCTAGTTCTTTTTAAGTACTTGATTATATGTTTGACCGCAGTCTAATGTTCTCGCCCAGGATTAGACTGAAATCTACGAACCATGCCAACAACAAAATAGATATCAGGTTTAGTGCACAACATTGCATATATGAGGCTTCCTACTATAGAAGCATAAGGAACTGCCTTCATGCTCTCTATCTCTTCAGATTTCTTAGGACATTGTTCCTTATATAGAGTGATTCCATATTTGTAAGGAAGAAAACCCTTCTTAGAATTCTGCACATTGAAACGAGCAAGAATAATATCAATATAAAGTGTCTGAGACAAGTCGATCATCTTTTTCTTATGATCTCACATAAGCTTGATCCCAAGAATATGAGCAACTTCTTCCAAATCCTTCGTATCAAAACTCTCAAACAACCAGTCCTTGACAAGAGTCAACATACCTACACAATTTCCTATAAGCAGAATATCATCCATATATAATACTAGAAACATTACCTTCTTACCATTATACTTCTTATACACACAAGACTCATCATGATACTGATCAAAACCAAAAGTTTTTATCAACTAGTCAAAATAAGTATTCCAAGACATAGATGCCTATTTAAGTCCACAAATGGACCTATTCAATTTCCATAGAAAATGTTCTTATCCATTAGCAATGAAACCCCCTGGTTACTTCATATAGATGCATTCATCAAGACTTCCATTTAGGAAAGCTTTCTTGACATCCATTTGCCAAATTTCGTAGTCCAAATGAGCTGCAATGGATAGAAGAGCTCTAATAGACTTAAGCATAGCTATCAGCAAAAAAGTTTCCTCATAATCAATCCCTTCTTTCTGAGTATACCCTTACAATCCTTGCCTTATAAGTTTGTACTTTACCGTCTACACCCTTGTTTTTCTTATAGATCTACTTACATTCGATGGGTTTAACCCGTTCAGATGGTTCTACAAGTTCCTAGGCTTGATTAGAGTACACAAACTCCATCTCAGATTTCATAGTTGTAAGCCATTTATCAACATCATTATCTTATAGTGCATCATCGTAACATACTAGTTCGATATTCACTTCTTCAAAGATTCTGTCAAATGCTTCTCCCAAAAGTGTATATCGAACCGATGGTCATCTTATTCTCCCACTACAACGAAGTACTACAGGTTGTTCAGCCGCACCTAGTGATGGTCTAGAGCCTCAACATGTCTGTTATTACCAATAGGCAATGAAAAGTTAGGGGCTCCTACTTGTTTTTGTAGATTTGGATCAATAGCTGTTGCGTCAATCCCAACATAAGTCCCACTACTTTCTAGCTACAGTGGAATGTTACGAACTAACTTTTGGGGTAGATGTTGATCTTGTGGTCCACTGACATTTCTCCCACAACGACGAGGCAATGGAATGTCAGCTCTAACCAATAATGGTTCGGGTTTATGTCCTGCTGGAAATTTTATAGTTTTTATGTTTTCACCTCCCAACTCAGGCAAGGTTAATTGGCTTTTCGGAATATGATTTACCATATAATCCTCCTCAAGGTAATGTGCATTGGTGCTAACAATGATATTCTTATCCTTAGGACTATAAAATAAACCACCTTTCGTTCCTCTAGGATATCCAATAAAGAAACATAACTCTGATTTAGATTCCAACTTATTAGCTTTCCCTTTCGGCACATAGGCTGGGCAACCCCACATCCGTACATGTTTTAGATGTTAGCCCCCGAAATTTTTTTCTTAATGATTAAGTATGATTTAAATTAATTATGAGGTCTTTATGGAATTATTTTTGTAGAGTTAATTATTATGTTAATGTTAGAAAGATTATATGATATAGGTGAATTTAATTTAAGTGTTAAGGTAGTAGGATTGTATAAGGGTGTTTTTGGTAGTCCATTTAAGCATTTAAGTTACAAGGTTTTTACAGACGGGTAAAAGGGTCTTTGCACACTCATTAAGGGTATTATAGTAAAAAGAATATATTCTCTTGGTTTTAGAAGGAGAGAAATATGAAAACAAAGATAGAAAGACGAGAGTTTCGATGGTTGAGAGAAAAGAAGATAGTTGATCTAAGGTTCATCTTTCCTAAGCTTTCTAGAGAGATTTTGAGGTTGTTCAAGAAGAGAAAAAGATAGAGGAAGCATTAGAGTCAAATATCTCTCTGTTTGGTGAAGATTCAAGGAAATCAAGAAAGGCAAGAGGAGCACAAGGAGAGGCACATTTAAGCAACTTTATGAGCAAGGATTTCAAGGTGGGTACATGATTAATAGAGTAAATAAGCCACTAATGTTTTCTTTGGAATTAAGGAAGTTAAAGATTTAAATTGCATCATAAATGTTGCATTTATTTCTTCTTGAACGAATTGAGAAATTACTATATGTTTGATATATAAATTGTGTGGATGATTTATGAAAAGACTTTGAAAATGATTTTTTTAAAATAACATGTTTATGAAATCATGTTTTTAGAAATGGGTTTTGAAATATATCATGTTCATGAAAAACAAGTTTCCAAAATGTTCCATTTTGGGCAACAAATTTACAAGATGTGAAATGCATGATTATATGGGTTTGTGGTGGTCCCCTAAGTTAAATCAAGTGTATTTTGACAAAAGACTTCTATCGCCTGCCCTGTTGGACCCCGAATGTTTCATAGAAGTTAAAACTATTTGAAGGAGAAATTTTAGCAAGTAGTCATGAGTAAAGAACAAACGAATAAAGATTCTTGAATCATAAATGATAGACAAGAGTAAAGTAGTGAATGAGAAATGTGGATATGTCCAAGTTTTTCTTTGGTGCTTCTGATGGATAAAAGATTTTGAATTAAGAAGAATTAAGGTGAACGTTAGGAGCAGAATAAAAGCCGAAAATGAAGTTGCATTTATGTAGTACGTTAATGAAAGAGATGTACATATGTGTATGTTCTGCTGTTGGTGTTCATGATTAATCATGGATTATATATATTTTCTTCAGATGCTTTTGATTTGAGATGAAGTTGAGAATGAGGAGTAAATGAAGTAGAAAAGGTGATCTTATTATGATTCGTATTAAGGAAAGATTGTGAAACATAGTGGATGGTTGATCTGGAAAATGTTTATGGAGAATGTTTCAGTCCTCTAGCCACAACTTCTTCTCTAGTTATCCAAACGAGATGATTCTTGATTTGTGTTAAACTAGAAGCATATGGCTACATTTTCTTATGAAGACGTCGAATTTAAATTCTGTCTTTAAGAATCTCAAAATTTTTCATGAATTTGGGTATAGTACAGTGGATGAATATAAATTCATGTTCTGTATTCGAGGGCAATTCTAGATCGATCTAGGCTATATTAGAGAAAGTTGTCTTCTTAGAAGTTGTAAGTCTTTCTTCTAGCTTTCCAACGACATATAGTATGGAATTTTTGGGACTTCTAGGCTTAAAGCTATGGTCCTTGTAAGGGAAGATGTGCAAGAGAGAAGTTGTATCTTCTGCCTTCTTACTTCTTCTGTGATGACGTCATCCTCTTCTATGTTTCCTTTGTGATGACATTATCTTCTTTTGTGTTTTGCTTCATCTGAGTTTGCTTCTTCTGCCTTTTTGCTTCTTCTATGATGAAATCATCTCTTTCTGAGTTTCTTTTATGATGACATCATCTTCTTCTGTGTTTTATATTGTCTGTCTTTTGCTTCTTTTGTGTTACTGTTCATGAGCTTCTTCTGTGTTTTACATTGTCTGTCTTTTGCTTCTTTTGTGTTACTGTTCATGAACTTCTTCTGTGTTACTGTTCATGAACTTCTTCTGTGTTACTGTTCATGAACTTCTTCTGTGTTTTGTATCTTCTACCATTTGTATCGTCTGCCTTTTATATCTTCTGCCTTTTATATTATCTGCCTTTTATATCTTCTGCCTTTTATATCTTCTACCTTTTGTATCGTCTACCTTTTGTATCGTTTGTGTTTTGCTGCTGCGTCTTCTTCTGTGTTTTACTGACGCACGTCTTCTTCTGTGTTTTACTGATGCATCTTCTTCTGGGTTTTGTTCCTTCTGGGTTTTAATTCTTCTGTGTTTTGCTGACGCGTCTTCTTTTGTGATTTGCTGACGTGTCTTCTTCTGTGTTTTTCTCCTTCTGTTTTCATTTCTTCTGTGTTTTGCTATCTTATACCTTTTCGTCCTTCTGTTTTCGTTTCTACTGTGTTTTGCTATCTTCTGAGTTACTGTTCATCTTATATCTTCTATTCCATTTTCGATTCTTCAGAAGATAGAATTTGTCTTCAAGGTCTTCATGAAAGTTGTCGATCTTGAAGTCTTCTTTCGAAACATATAAAGAACATCTTAATATGATATATGTAGGGAAAGTTATAGCAATTTTTCCACTTCTTCTGACTTTTTCCATTCTTCTGCTTTTTCCTATGGCTTCACCTAATCCTATTGTCTGGTCTATTTTGACCCTTCATATGATGAAATCTAACCTCAAGGTCTTCTTCAAAGTTGTATATCTCAAGGTTCACTTTGAAATCATCCCAAGATAATCTTAATCCAACATTTCTAATGAAAGTTATGTCATTTTGTCCTGAGACAAGTTCAATAGGATTGAGGACCAAACCTTAATTGATTCTTCAGCCATAATTTGGTTATCTGATCTCCAAATAAAATGATTCTTGAACCCTTAGATTCCTAACACTTTTCTTTTTGCATCCCCATTGAAGGTTATAGCTTTCGGTGTTGATTTGAAAGGGATGGATTGAACCAAAGTAAGGATATCAATTGGAAGAGTAGGAATTGGATATTTTACTAAACATGCTTAAATATTTTGATGATTTCTAGATCAGTAGAGCTCTGAATAAGATGATTCTTATTTCAAGATAAACTAGAGACATGGAGATACAAATTGTATGAAGAAGTTGAAATCTAATTCAGCTTCTAAGATGTTTACGGAAGTTGTGCATAGTATGCTGATTTGGACAAGAGCAGTCTAAAATGTTTGAATTGTATCTTTTGAATCACTGACCCAAATTGAATGATTTTGGTGTCATTGGGAACGTAAGATAATAAAGAAGATTCTTTTAGAATAAAGTTTTATGTCAGAATATTCAAGGGTGCTTTTGGTAAGAAACTTATGTGTAAAAGACATAAGGCATAAATAGAAGGGCATAATTGAAAGAAGAAGTGTTATCTTGCCTATAAATGGAAAGAAGCAGAAGAGAAGAGGGGAAGGAAATGAGAAAGAAAGAGAAAGAGAGAATGTCATGAAAAATAGAGAGAAATACAAAGAGTAGAATAGGAGGAGAGAGAGAAGAGAAACCAAGCTAGGGTTTCAATTTCTTTAGCCTATAAGAAAGATTTTGAGGTGGTTCAAGAAGAGAAAAAAAAATAGAGAAAGAGAGGAGCTTCCATTTGAGCCAAGGATCTCTTCATTTGGTAAAGAACTGAAGGGATCGAGGAGATTTATTTCAGTTAGATCAGCTCACGGAGTACACATTAAAGATACAACAGGAAAGAGTCTTAAAGACCTCATGTTGTTTGCAAAAAGAAGAGACATTCTGAGCAAGCCTATAAGCAAGGAAATCAGGTGGGTTTCATGTTTATAATTGAGTAATGAGCCATAAATGTTTTCTTCCAAATCAAGAAAATAAAATGATTTCAATTACTTCATAAAATTTTCTTTTATTGCTTTTGAATGATTTGTAAAATTGTTACATGTTTCGGTATATGAATTTTGTTGATGAATTTCAAAAATAAAGATGGAAATGCATTGAAACATTTTATGTTATGCCTCAAAATATGTCATGACATTTTCTATATTTGGAAAAGAAGAAGAAGAATGAAAGTATGATGAAATGATTTGAGCATAAATTTGCTTATGTTTGGGCGAGAGTGGAACCATTCTATTCATCACGTGCACGATGACAAGACCGACTGCCCGCTTGTGGCATGTGAGCTCTGAAAAGTAGACTCATTATGTTCATGGGATAAACTTCGGTTTCCTCATTCTGTTTCATGGAACCCTCGAGCCATTTGTTTGTGCATTGCATCTTTGCATAGTCATGAATGGTGCATAATTAAGTGTTGTGTGATGATATTCAAACTATGAGTTTGAGTTAAAATTGTGAATTTCTTTGAAAATTTGAGAACTATGCGATTTATAAATTTTCTATGACTAATGACAAATTTCAATGATTTTGCTTATTCCTTATTATAAATTTGTTACCCACGAGCTTTTAAGCTCACCCCCTTCTGTCCCACCTCCAAGTAATGAGCAAGAGATGGAGTGAAAGATAGTCAAGGTATCACTCCAAATTTGCTTATGTTGCATTTTGAGTTAGTTTTGGAAAACAGAAAGCTTTAGTCACTTTTCAAGAATTTGTAGTTCATGTAACTTTTGTATTTTGAGATTTGTGACTATGTTATAATGTGGCTTGAAAGGCCATTATAGCTTTGTAAAACCCTTTTGTTTTGAGGATATTGAAATGTGAATGATGAAAATTAGTTATGATATTTCTGCAAGGTTGGGTTCTAACAATGGCACCCAACAGGCCCGCTAGTGGCATAGAGCTCCTTTATGGACTCCCATAAGACCACGGCTACATAGGACCATTATGTGGAAATGTATAGTACGTTTTGTTTTGGATCCACCTAAACCATTCTTATGTGCTATGTGCTTATGAGATGTAAACAAGTTTGATGCATTCGTGATTTGTAGTTTGTGAATTTTGGTTATGAATTTGAGAACGATACGTTTTAAAAATTTAATTAGAACTTTGTATTGACAAATGAACATTTCAAAGGTTTTGCTTATTTTTCTGTTATCAACTTATTACCCACGAGCTTTTAAGCTCATCCTCATTCCTTCTCATCTCTAGGGGATAAGCAAGAGATTGAGTGATTGAGAGTCCAGGCATCACTCCAAGTTGCATATGTTATATTTTAAGCTAGATTTTGTAACCATGAGGCTTTAGCCGCATTTCAAGAATTATTAGTTCAAGTATCTTATGTATTTTGGGATTTTGAGATAGTGATATATTGTGGCTTGAAATGCCATTAAAGCTTTGTAAAACTCTTATCTTTGGATGTTAGTGGAATATGAATTGCATATGGATGATGTTGATTAGAAATTAGGTATACTTAAAAAAGGTTATCAACTTGAGATGATGAATTATGAACATAAGTTGTTGATATATATAAGCGAGATGTTATAGAAAAGAAAGATAAGATTTTTTTTTGTAAATGATGAGAATTAGTTATAAATGATGAGTCAAATGAGTAAAAATTAGAGAGTTTAATGAAATAATATTAGTAGTTGAATGGTTATGCTGAGGACATTCCAAGTTTCGTAAGGGAAAATTTATGTTCTGAACTCAAAGGAAAAACTATATCGATCTAGGATGAATTGGACAAAATTGTCTTCTTGAATGTGTAGCTTGTCTTTCTAGCTTTCCAATGGTATAAAGAATTGAATTTTTGGATATCAGTGTTGAGAGATATGACCATTATAAATGGTGATATTGCATAGGATGTTCATACAAAACAACTATAGTAAGAATGAGTCATTTAAGTTGAGATTTGGGAGTTTAATACATCACAATTGGTAATTTAATGTTTAAGGAGTGATATCATATCAGAAGAAGCAAATTTGGGAAGAGTATGAGTGAAAGTGATGTTAGAATGGATGTAGGAACTATTGGAGATGCTTTGGAGAGTGTAGTTAGTGTTTTAGAACTTTAGGTGATGTGAGGAAGACTCTGTAGGAACCCCATCGTCTGATCAGTTTGACTAAATCCATTGTCTGGTTCAGCTTTGACTGAACCATCATCTAATTCAGCTTGACTGAATCTATTGTCTGATTCAGTTTGACTGAACCATTGTCCAGTTCAGCTTTGATTGAATCCATCATCTGATTTAGTTTGACTAAATCCATCAATTGATTCAGCTTTGACTAAACCATGGTCTGGTTCAACTTTTACTGAATCCATCATTTAATTCAGCTTTAACTGAACCATTGTCTGGTTTAGCTTTGATGAGCTTATGTCTGGTTCCTCTTTGACCAATGGCCAAGCCTTTGTCTGATGCATCATTGACCAAGCCATCGTCTGATGCATCATTGACCAAGCTTTCGTCTGATTCCTCTTCGACCAATGACCAAGCCTTTGTCTGATGCATCATTGACCAAGCCATCGTCTGATGCATTATTGACCAGGCCTTTGTTTAATGCATCATTGACCAAGCCACTGTCTGATCCATCTTTGACCAATGACCAAGCCTTCATCTAATTCATTTTTGACCCTTTAGATGGCAAAATCTCTCTTTCAGGTCTTTATGATAGTTGTAGATCTAGAAGTCCTCTTTGAAACCATTGTAAGATGATCTAAATCAGATATCTCTAGTGAAAGTTATGTCAATTTTCTCAAACTAGATACACTGTGATTGAGGGCAAAATTATGTTTGATTCTTTTGGCCATACTTCTTCGACTGACCTCCAAATGAAGTAATTTTTTGAACCAATAGATTCCTAACGTATTTATTTATCTCTTCAGTTAGATTGAGAATAAAATCATTTGTGAATCAATAAGATTATGATTTTGGTGATTGACTAGTGTGGGCATACCATCTTATGGGATGTTGGCTAATAAGAGTTCATTGAAATAACCCTACAAGGTAATACACTCATGGTTTATGACTCTAAATTGTTGGGCTCCAAAATCGAGGTCCAATAGTTATGGTATCAAAGCGCCTACGTTTAGTATCTTACATGGGCGTTTTTGGAAATATGTATCAAGTTACATGCATTTTTGACATGTCTTAACATGCTGTAGAGACTGATCCCTAGTTCAAGTTGCATGTGTATAAGTCACAAGCATAGGCATTTATTAAGAGTTCGAGTAAATAAAAATAATGAAGAGAATGATGATCTGTTAGAATGTGAGAAAATGAAAGTTTGTGGATACTTAGAAATGGGAAATAGTACATAGTTGGATATGATAAATAATGATTCAATGCAATTGTATTGGGGGTATACCTTATTAAATTTGACATCAATATTGCACTATGGTGATATGTCCCCAAATGTAATATGGATGTGAATATATTATCATAGATTGTTTGAGGTAAATAGGAAGACAAGTAGAAATGATGAGATTAAAGTGTAGAAGTTGAATGTACTGAAAACATAAATTGTTATGATCTTAAGAGGATGAACTTGGAACTGAAATAGTTGTTTGATTTATATGAAAAAAGTTATGATCCACCATAAGAATATATTAGTGGAATTGAGATTAGAAATTCATGATGATTATACATCTATAATTTTGAATTGATTATGAATATACGTATGTAAGATGTAATGAAGAGATAATTGGAAGATGAGATGAATGATAGCAACATATGTACAAGTTCTAAAGGTTAAGTTGAATTGTTATAGTAAATACCTATCTGATAATGGGATCATCATAACAAGAGATAATATTAAGCACATGTGTATTATATGTGTGGAGATGATGTACAGGAAGCAATCTATGACTTATTAGATATTTGTTAATCATAGTTCACATAGTTTAAAGTCTAAGAGGAACTAGAGTAACACATGAAAGTGCTTATAATAATCAATTGGGGATAGATTGAGATTGTTGATGATGTTACAATGAGTAATGAATTCGAAGATAAAGAGACAAATATCGTTTAGGATCAATGGAGATCCAAGTATCAATTGTGTAAGATATAAGTTGGTAAATTTTTGGAGATAAATCTGTGGACAAAATGGGATCTCTTTGATGATACACCTAAGCATATGCGACAGTAGTTATGTTTACTACTTCATTGGGTTTTGGTAATTAGAATGTTATGACCTTGTAAGAACGATAGAAATTAGTCTTCTTGAGGTATTAAGGATGGTTGATAATGCGATGATGATAACAGTTGAACAATATAGATGATAGTAGCAGGAAATCTTCGTTTGGAGAAGAATTTCATTGAATTAGGATAAACAAATCAAACATTTTATATTTAATGAAAGAACAAATCGGAAATGAATACATAATGATTCAAAAGTAAATATTGGAATCGTATCCCCAGCGGAGACTTAAGTATAAGAGGTACAATACACTACTAAGAATGTATGTATTTTTGTTTAAGGTAAAGTATCCAACAACGTGAGTAGATTCCTAAATTTAAGGAGACATTAATAACTAATATGAGGAGTATATAGGTCCACATTATATTTTGTGTAAATATGTTTGCGAGATTTAAATTGGACTCAATGAATGTCTTACAAGAACAGGAAGTTAAGCTTGAAAATAAATTGAAATGTGTGGAGAAATTAGTATGAATGAGCAGACAATAGAATAATTCAAGGTGAAATTAAAGGAAATCAAATGAATTGAGGAAATCATTCGAGAAAGGAAGTCAATTGGGAAACTGAAAATAACGTGAGACAATGTTACCTCATTGAGGAATTAGTTATTTAAGAATTATAAGAACTAATCATGGGCATATGGAGCTTTGGAAATATTTGTTTAAGTTAATAAATGCCTCGACAGTATTATGGTATTGAAGATTAAAGTAATCCACGAAAAATAGATCAATTCATGATTATAATCATAGAGGATATTTAGAGTGTATTTGAAAAGTGAAGAGAATATTTTTGAACATTAAGATTAACCTTACATATCATGGATGAAAAAAAATAATTTTGAGGAATCATAACACTGATATTAATTATATCATCTGGATTTGGGATTTTATAGTACACTATGATGTTGTATAAGAGATTAGGATAAAATCTAATGTAGCATAATAAAGTGATTTCATATGTATGGGGACAACTAAAGTCTTATGAGTTGATTATTAGATACATCATCTAGAACTGCTACAGTAGCGATTGCTTTGAAAGTTTGGAGACAGTATATGCATAGGACATCTTGTATATATATATATAAGTTTGAGGTAATTATTGAGTTGAGAGAATTGATTACGAGACTGAGACAATGGATATAAATACTGAAAGACTGTGATTGCAAAAATGAGTATTTCCTAGTAAAGTTAGTGTTGTATCTGATACAGTAACCAAAAATCCCAATAGCAATGAAGCATGAATTCAGATATCGAGGTTATTAGATCTAGTGTAAAAAGGAGCATGGAATATGTAGTTGAATTTTGGGAAAATCAAAGTACTATTTGCTATGGAATTGAAGATCAGTTTCGTATGAAAGAATTAACCAGGCCTAAATTGAGGATTCAGAAATTGTGAATCTTATTGAGGAATTGAAAACGGATCTCAATTTTGAGTTCGAATAGGAAGAATGATACATCGTGATTGAAATAAGAAGTATGTGTACCGATAAAGATGAATGAGCAAAGAGATTGTCAGATAAGCATAAATAACAACCCATGATATACATCCTAGTAGGAATACGCCAAAACAACATTTAGCAGCTAAGAATGTAGAATCAACTGACTAATGTTTCAATTTGTCGATGGTTTTAACTGTCGGAGATATGCTTAAAGCTTACATTTTGGAGTTTACAGAAACATGAGATCAATGTATAGTTTTATTTGACTTTAAGCACCGTAATCATTATCATAATGATAACATTAAATACCGTGCAACATTATACAACAAAAAGAGTCGTCCGCCTTTATATTTGGATGAATAAGGCCTAAAATAGTTGAAGGTCAAAATTAATTGGAGATGTTACTGATAAGTGAAATTGATCTGTATTACAAATTAAGTGATTCAAGAAAGATAAATGTAGCACCCCAACCTCGCAGGACATGTACCCGACATCTATGATGATATTTGAGTAAGTACCCTGCAAGGGTGGCAAGCTAAGACAGTCATTCGGTCAAAAATTCAATACAAAACTTTGATTTGCTTAAAACAATGTACTCGTAGGCGAAAATCATTAATCAAAACGGGCTCACTTTATTTTAAAACATTTTCGATTAATAGATACAATTATAATAAACATTAGTATTCAACAGCCATTTGGGCCCATTTCAGATATAGAACAAATTACTTACATGCATAATGTCTTTACAATTCAATACAACAATTAAGACTACACTTTCAATACAACATAAAGAAATACATATGCAGGAGCATACTGATCCCAACCCGAAACTCTTACTTGAAACCTTTTTGGAGACCTTTATAAAACTTGAAAAGCCACATTGCAATTTTGATGAGTTTTCGAACTCAGTTGAGTGAACCGTCATTGATGATTTCACCGGATCACATATACATATCATATATTTTACAGATATTCATTTAGATCATATTTACATTCTTGATATATGATCACACAGTTCATGTAGCCAAGTATAGCAAACAATTCATATCAATTTATCACTCGTTTCAGCTTTGCAAATCATTCAGTGGATTTCGATCTTATAATGCTATATGCATGAGACTCTGATTGAACCCAAGTTTCATATATAATTAGTTACACTTTCATGGTCGTTAATGCACTTTTTGACTCTTAATTCATGATTTTTGTGTTTAAATTAGTCTCTTACGGTGA
>JANZLD010456764.1:0-15146 GCA_026413575.1 Erythroxylum carthagenense
ATCGGAAGATTATTTGTTATCATCAAAAAGGGGGAGATTGTTAAGTCAAAATGACTTTATAGTAATGATTTTGATGAGGCACAAATAATGAAAGAATGAAAAATAGACGAACAATAAAAAGCAGGCGAAGTTGAAAAGCAGCCGAAGATTGAAACGCAGACGGAGAATAAAAAGCAGATGAAGCTAAAAAAAAGATAAAGAATAAAAAGCAGATGAAGATTGAAAAGCAGACGAAGAATGAAAAGCAGACGGAGAATCAAAAGCAGACATAAGCAAATCAAGAGTTAGTTTTAGTTAGTTATAGAACTCAACTAAATAACTGTTTCTTTCAATATTCAAGAAGCAGTTACAGACGAAGGCTATAAATATGAGTCGAAATCGTAGATTGCAAAGTTAGCTAATTTACATTTAACCTTAATTGAGAGTTTACTGTGCAAATAGCTAGAGCTATCTTACTGTAACAAAGCTCGAAAATCTTTCTGTGAGAAAGTAGTACAGATAGCCTGCAGAGGCTAAGTGTGAAAGAATACTAACTGTAAGAGACCTGAAGAGGCTCAAAGTAAAAGAATACTTGTAATGTTTGAGAAGTAGTGAAATCTCAGAAAGAGATCTGAGGACTGGACGTAGCCCACGGTTTGGGGTGAACTAGTATAAAAATTACCGTGTCAACTTCTCTATCTCTATCTCTCTTAACGTTCAAAGTTTCATTTATACTTAGTTTTTAAACAAGTTTTTGAAATATACGATTAACTTTGATTTACAGTAGTTTCTGTGAAAAGAATAAGTTTTCTTTTAATAAAAAGTTTTTGAAGATTTTCAAAAAGGGGAAATACACAATTCAACCCCCCTTGCTGTGCACTTATACATCGCATGATAAACATTGTAATAATGTGTGATTCACTTCAGGGTTAGATGGGATATTGAGAGAGGCGACAACATCTCCAGATTATTACCATCATTGGCGGTGTAGGCAAATTTCTCTCACTCATCTCTGCTTTGCGGATGATTTGATGATTTTCAGTTGGGTAGATTCAGCTTCTCTTGAGATCATCCGACAAGCCCTGACAAATTTTTTAGAGGGTCTCAAGGTTGGCCATGAACTCGAATAAGAGCTGAGTCTTCTTCTCAGGGATCCCCAAGGCAAAGGTCTCCTCTGTACAAAGTGTACTTGGGATTTAGATTGGTTCCCTCCCAATCCGTTATTTAGGCGTCCCTTTTATCACTACTCGGCTGAGACACGCAGATTGTCTTCCTTTGATAGAAACGATACTTTCTCGGATTCGTTAGTGGACCTCAGCATCTCTTACCTATGCGGGTCGGTTGTAGCTTATTAAATCTGTGTTTTTCTCTATACAAGTTTACTGGTTAGGTATGTTTATTTTGCCTGCTAGCATTACTCATCGTATCGAGAGTATTTTGTCAGCTTTTCTCTAGAGGGGTACTTTTACTGTCCCACACTGGGGCTAAGGTAGCATGGGAATCAGTCTGTTTTCTGAGGCAGGAGGGTGGTCTTGGAGTTAAGAGGGTCCGAGATTGGAATAGGGCTGTCACGCTTAAGAATGTGTGAAGACTATTCACAGATAGATCTTCTATATAGACGATGTGGGTTCTGTTAATTCTGCATGGAACCTTATTCGAGCTCGATGACCTGTGGATCTAATCCATCATCTACTGTGGTTCCCTTGACATATTCCATGACACTCTTTTATCCTCTAGTTAGCATCACAGGGGCGTCTCCAGACTATGGATAGACTCCAGTTTTTTGATGTCCTGGCTTCTTCGACTTGTGTACTATACGACTCTTCCACAGAGACACATGATCATTTGTTTTTTCAGTGCAGATTCTCTGCCATAGTTTGGGGTTCACTCTCATCGAAGACCCACACTGCCTGGCCTTTGATTTCTTGGGTTCCCCTTCTTCAGTAGGCTTGCATCCATCTTCGTCGGCAGAGGGATTTTCGACACATGCTTTCGCGGTTAGTTCTTTCTGCCATTGTTTACTTTTTTTGGTATGAGAGGAATAACTGCATCTTCAGTAGCCGACATTGATCACCCCACGACATTATTGAGGATATCTTTGAGCTCATCCGTTCTCGGCTTCTCGATCTTGAGACTCATCTTCAGATACCTGATCTTCAGCAGCATATCTGGAGACTTTCCACATCCTTGTTTTTGTTTTGTTTTGAGAGCCGTCTGTAGCTTGTTTGTTTTTCTTTGAGAGCCACTTGTGACTTATTATTTTCTTTGTATATAGTTTTAAGTGCCTTTTTTTAGGCCTCTTTTTTTCTTGTATGAATCTTCCCTTTTATTAATCTATTTGTAATTCTCTTAAAAAAAAAGTGTGTGTGTGTGTGTGGGTTATTAGGTTTTGAAGAAACATCACCTTCTATGTATTGTATATTCCACTAAAATTATTATAATGAAAGTTTTCTTTCTTTGAACATAAGCTAAATCAAAACATGTAAAAGAAAATTATTCTTTTCTCTATTTTTTTAATAATTATTATTATTCAAAATTACTCGTTTCCTTATATCATAATTGTATGAAGATTTTTTCGCCCCTAGTTGGTGGTCAAGTTGGTGGAATGAGAGACATAGGGACAAAATGTCTTGTGTTTGAATCCCCTATCTATATTCTCTCGATTGAGCTTGTCGTATAGGGCTTGTTTAGTGCGCAGTACCCAGTTGGTGTAATTTGCAGGCTATTGTGTCAATCAGAAGTTTTACCCAATACACGATGTGCATACATAGGATAGTGGCTGTGGGTTCGTCAGTTTTAAAAAAAGATTATTTCATTATTAAATCCTATCTCTTCCTAATAAACTGGCATACGAGTTATAAGCTTTGTATTTCTTTAAAAAATTACTACAATGAGGAGTGACAGGGCAAACTGCTAATTTTCGGACAACGCTACCTAAACACAATACAAATTGTGAAAAGCATTGTAAAAAGAAAAAGATACTGGCTAGTTTGAACGAGGGCTAAAAAGTAGAGATAAATAAAAAGCAATATTAATTGTTATCTAGTTGTGATTGTCTTACAAAGTATTGGAGAAATTATCTATCAAAATATGATGAGCGCCCATGTGGAAGAAGTTGAAGTTACTAATTGTCTTGATTCAATGGAATGATACATCTTTATACAAAACAAAATATGAAGAAGCATCATTTCCTTACTTTTAATTGACATGTAAATTTATAATATTTTCTTAAAAATAAATAAGTTAAAAATTTTACTCATAAAATAGCATATATTTTTAAAATATGTTTCCATTTTTAAAATAAAATTCGTTATGTAAAAAATTAGAAATTAAAATTTTAAATTAATTTTGTTTAATAAATGAATATTAAAATTTTGTTTAAAGAATGAGCGATGAGCAAACAGTGAGAAAGCGATGAGCGAACAGTGAGAGAGCGACGAGCTGAGCCATAATTTCTAGATCGCTAGTGAGAATCACGCCTCTCCATGTCTTCTTCTTCTTCTTCTACCACATCCTGAACACCTCTTACCCTATTACATACTCTTTCTCCTACTCACAAGACCATTTCTCCTAACCCTAATCTCCAAAATACAGACCCAAACATTAGATCACTAACCAAAAACCCACCCCCCAAAACTACCTCTTCCATCAACCATACCCTAAACATATCCTTGACCAAAACCATAGTAGATGTAGGCTTAGCGGATACTCAATAGGAACCTAAACTAGAAAAAATCTCATAACCCCTTGTGATGAAATTGTCGAAGAATATTAGATCGTGGCAATCAGTAGTGGCTGATTGTATAGAGGAGTCCTCGGTAGTTAAAGCTCTAACCTACTACCCCCCGAAGGTTAAGGAGGACAAGATCTTTGTCATTCCTCCACTAGAGTTGGTGAAGAAGGGTGCTGCTCATCTCCGACTAGCTCTAATAGGATTCTTTATAGGTAAGCGACTAGCTTTTCTAGTGGTTTAGAGGGCATTAACAAAATCCTGGTTAGAGTTTGGGCTTATGGAAGTCATAATTACGAGTTCAAATAGTTTTTTGTTTAAATTTGACTTGGAGATAGGATTGAATCTGGTTTTAGGGAAGGGTCCTTGGCATATCCAAGGCAAACCTTTATTTTTACGTAAATGGTGTATGAATATGGGGGAACAAGAAGAAGTTAGGTGTGCTCCGGTGTGGGCTAAATTTTCTAACATCCTTATAGAATACTGAAACACAGAAGGGTTGGGTAGAATAGTAAGTGCTGTTAGACATCCCTTGCTCATGGATAATCAGACTGCTAGGATGTCTAGGATTGTGTGTGGAGCTAGAATTACAAAGAAATTGGCCCTTTTCATTTTAGCTAGCAACTTACAATGAAGAAGAGGAAATAATCTTTAAGGATATAAAGATAGAGTATGAGTGGAAGCCTGAACTACAAACGCAAAAGAAGGAATGGGCACCCATGAGAAGAATGTTTGAGACTAGATTACAACAGGAATTGGAGAAGGGGAAGGAGACTATAATAAATAGTTTCAATCAGCAAAGAAGGGGGCAAGATTTAGCTTCTGAAAGGATACTTCAAAGTAATAAGGAGGTTAAAGATTATGAGAATCAAATTGAGCATAGTCAAGGTAAAGGATCTCAACAGGTTAATCAAATGTCTGGGATGGAAATACAAAATGGTAAAGGAGCTAGCCCATTTGGTAGTTTTATTAAATAAAGCAAGGATCAAGAGAAGCAAGATGACACGAGTGGAGACCTAGAGGAGCCAAACCATCCTGCGGTAAATCAAGTAGGTACCCACTCTTCCTCTCCTATTTCTAAATTGGTTCCTAGTACAGATAATCAGAGTCCTGTTATAGGAGGGACCGAGGGGGATTTTATTGTGAGAAAAAGTAGGAAATCTAGGGGGAAATAGAGGTAGGAGTTCTAATTCTGGCTTTTGTTTTAATGGATTTAGTCTTTGGAATGTTAGGGGTATTAACAACCCCAAAAAATAATTAGCTATAAAAGCTTATCTGAAGAGATTGTCAGTTTCTTTTGTTTGTTTGACTGAATCTAGGATTAGGTACCCTTCTTTTTTAAATAATGTTTTATCCTCTATATTTCCTAGATGACTTTGTTATAGTAATGTAGATCATGCTTCAAATGCTAGGATTGTGTCAGCTTGGAACCCAAATTGTCTCAGATGTTCTATTCTAAGCAAAAATGATCAAATGATACATTTAGAGGTTATCTCGATGAATAGTTCCTTTTCCTTTCTTGTCACTTGTGTTTATGGATCCAATAACCTCAATCATAGGAAGAATCTTTGATCTGAGCTGTCTAATATCAATAAAACTGTTGGTAACCTTCCTTGGATTATAGCCAGGGACTTTAATGTTATTCTATTCTCTAATGAGGCAGAGCTTACAAGTACCTCAGCTATGAATGATATGAGTTATTTTAGGAACTATGTGGAGGACTGTTCTTTGTTTGATTTAAATTCTAGTGGTCCTAGTCTCACTTGGAACAACAAGCAATGTGGAGATCTTTATATCGCTAGGAAGTTAGATAGAGCCTTGATTAATTCAGCCTGGAGCTTTAGGTTTCCCAATTCTTATTGTGTTTTCCTTAACCCAAACATCTCTGACCATTCCCCCCTTGTGGTTAAGGCTCTAGCCAACCAGCAAAAGAGATTCTCTCCTTTTAGATTTCCAATTTTTCTAGCTTCTCAGCCTAATTTCTTTCAGACAGTATAAGATGCGTCCTCTTAGGTTTAGGGCACTCTTATGTTCTGTGTAGTATCCAAACTCAAGGGGGCTAAAAAAGCTCTCAAAATTCTTAATTCTGGTCAGATAGGAGAAGTGAATGACAAAGTAGACAAGTGTCAAGTTATTCTTAATAATATCCAAGATCAAAGGAGGCTGATGCCTAATTCTCCTCTAATGGTTACCAAGAAATTTAAAGCCATTAATGCTTTAATTAGAGCCCTAGAAGACCAAGAAACTTTCTTTAAACAGTCCTCCCTTATTAAATGGCTTAGAGAAGGGGATAAGAATACCAAATTCTTTCACAACTCCATTCTAGCTATCCAAAACAGAAATAACATACACTCTTTGTTAGTGGGAAATGGTAATAGGATTGTTGGTCTTGAAGAGAATCAAGATCAATTCCTTGGATACTTTCAGGGTTCTACTGGGATAAAAAGGAAACTCTCCCTTCCCAAGATTTTGTGAAATTTTTTTTCCTCATTCCTTGCCTAAAAATCTCTTACATTCTCTCATTGTTGAAGTTTCAGCACAAGAGATTAGGGAGGTATTCAATTCTTTCAATCTAAATAAGGCTCTTAGACTGGATGGGTTTAATGGGTTTTTCTTTTTACAAACTTGGCATATTATAAGAGGGGAAGTTACCAGGGCTATTTAAGAATTTTTCCATCATGGAAAACTTCTAAAAGAGCTAAAATTTATTTTTATCACTCTTATACCCAAAAAAGATCATCCTTCTACAGTGGTAGATTATAGGCCTATCTCTAGTTGCAACATGATGTATAAGGTGATTGCAAAAATCATAGCAAATAGACTTAGAGAGACCCTTCTTCACATTGTCAGTCCTAACCAGAGTGCTTTCATTAAAAATTGTCAAATAGGGGATAACATCTTGTTAACACAAGAGATTTTCAAGAACTACCATCTTTCAAAAAACCACAAGAGATGTGCTTTTAAAGTGGACCTTTAAAAAGCCTTTGACTCAATCCAATGGGATTTTCTCCTGAACATACTAGTAGCTATAGGCTTCCCTAAAAAGCTCATATAATGGATCAAAGAGTGTATAACTTTCCCCTCCTATGCTATTTTGATCAATGGATCTCCCTCTAAACTTTTTAGAGGGAAGTTAGGCCTAAGACAAGGACACCCACTATCCCCATTTCTTTTCATTATTTGTATGGAAGCCCTTTCGAGAAGTGTGAATGATTACATAGATAGGAATCCATCTTTCAAATGCCACTAGCGGTGTAAAACCATTAAAATTACCCATCTTTTGTTTGCTGATGATCTTTTTTTGTTTTCCCATACTGATTTAAATTCTGTTCAAACTTTGCTTAATTGCTTAGGTACCTTTTCTAATTTATCTGGTATGGACATGACCTTTTATAATTTATTTGCTATAGATATGAATAGTACCAAGAGTCAGTTTTTCTTATCCCCTGATATAAATCCTTTGACTTTTCAAATAGAAGTTATTTCGGGACTCAAGAAAGGTACTCTTCCCATTCAGTAGTTGGGGGTACCTCTCTTAACAGAAAGGTTGTCTAGGAGGGACTGTTTACCATTACTAGAGAAAATTGATGCTAGGATTAACAAATGGACTCATAAAATGCTCTCTTATGTTGGTAGGCTTCAACTAGTGATCTTAGTCCTTTCTACTTTTCAAGTTTATTGGTTTTCTCATTTTATTCTTCCTACTGCCATTATTAAGGAAATAGAGTCTAAACTTAGCAATTTTTTGTGGGTTGGGAAGGTCACTGCGAAATCACATGCTAAAGTCAGATGGACTAATCTTTGTAGGCCAAAAAGAGAGGAAGTCTTAGGTATCAAACATCTGTCCACTTGGAATAATGTGTTGTTAGGGAACAGACTCTAGTTTCTATTTAATGACAGTGAATCAATGTGGCTTAGGTGGGTGTATACAACAATTTTGAGAAGGAAAAATTTCTGGAGTGCACAACCTATGTATAATAGCTCATAGAGTTGGAGAAAGATCTTATTAGTGAGGGATAAAATAGGAAACCAATTCAGATTCAAGACAGGGAATGGGAATACTACTTTGTTATGGCAGGATCCTTAGCATCCTAAAGGAATCTTGAAGGTTTTTTCTACATCAAGAGTGATCAATAGGTCAAAGCTTTCTATGAAAGCTAGAGTTTCTGAAGTAATCAGAAATAATGAGTGGTGCTGGCAAGAGGCAAATGTCAAGATCATCAGTAAACTAGAGCCTCTACAGTACCTACCAAATTGTTCTAGACCTGATTGTTTGGAATAATTGGCCAACTCCTTAAAAAGGTATACCAATACTTCAGCATATAATTTCTTGAGACCCTCGACTTAGAATGTTATTTGGCATAATCTAGTCTGGTGTAAAAATAATAGCCCTAGGTGTTCTTTCATACTATGGCTTGCTTTTCTTAAAAAATTGCAAACATGAGATAAACTCCTTTACCTCCACACACCAAATCATTGTTCCCTATGTTTTTTCAGATAATGAAACTATAGAACATTTATTCTTTGAGTGTTCCTTCTCTAAATCGACGTAGGTAAATTGCCTCCACCACTTCCAAATACATCTCCTCAATCTGGTAAATCTTCACTCTATTCCCAATTAGTTCAACCAACCCTCCAATAACCGTATCTGTGACCTCAACATATTCACCACCATCCTTTCTGTTACTATCTATAACTTGTGGTGTGAAAGGAATGCTCGAACCTTCAAAGATAGAGTCTTGGATGTGGGATGCATAAACACCAGAGTGATCTTCCAAATTATGGAACATCTCAGCTCAAACACCGAGAGAAGGTAAGCGTTAGAGTGTTTATTTTCTAACAAAACTTATGTAGGTTTTATTTCAGGTTTGGACAAGGTGGGTATCCTCTTGGGTATAAATCAAAAGAGAAGTCAGCCTAAGAAAATTCCTTGCTCAAATTAGCAAAGGATAGGCAGCATGGAGTGAAAAAGTCAATGGACTCTATCTATAGTAGATCAACTGACCTAAATGGAAGAGTCTAATTTATACGATTGGTGGCTAGAAGATTCAATAATGATCTTAACAATGAAGGTTTGTCAGAAGTGGGCAACCTTGATAGTGAACAAGGAAACAAGGACATAATGCATCTTAGTTTGTGTTGACTGTTGATTAGGTTTTATGAATTAATGTTGCTTGATTTTATTGCTGGAAATTATAGTTGGTAAACTTGTGTTACTAGATACATATCATAGCTTTATAAGATCTCTTGGTAGGAAGATTATATAGAGTAGGGTGAGTAGGGTGGGTTATGTTTGTTGTAAGGAACTAGGCTGTAAAGAATTGTTGTAGGTTTCATTTGAATCCTTTTTAGCTAAGAGATTTCTGCTTAGGAATCTCTAGTTATGTACATAATTTCTATTACTTGTATAAAGATCTTACTGATTTACCAAAAAAAAGATATTTTAAATGTAAAATATCATTATCAAATTTTAATTTTTTATTTTCCAAATTATTTTATTTAATTTTAAATTTTAAATTGATTACAATATAAAATAAAATTAATAATTAAAAATTGATAATCTAATTCTTATTTTATCTATTATTAAGTAACTAAACAGTTTTTATTTAGTTAGTAACAAAATAAAACCTAATTTTTTAGTTTCATAAATTATGAAAACGTGAAAAAACCAAAATAAAAAATAGAAACAAAAAACTAAGTCAAACTATTTATTTTATTGAATTTAAAAACATAATTAAAAATAAAAAACAAAAGCAGAACGAATCAAATCATTAGTAAGTAGAATCTGATTAAGAAATCGTATATATAGTTCTCATATGCGAAAATATATAAAAGTAACTATTGTATTTCTAGTATTTATTACCTTGAACTAGTTATTTGGCAGTGAAAGTTTTGTCTCATATAAAAATTAGATGTATAATGAAATATGGAACAAATTTGGTGTTATATGCATGAAAGGTGCTGTAAATCTAAAAAGACAGTTTCTCAAAAAATTCTGAATTAGCTACAATTGCTCTAAATTGTATCTGTTGTTACTTGATATAAAGTAATTGTATTAGCCACGGTAGATTTTCTAGTACAAATGAAAATTGAAAAATTAAATGCGAAATAAACAAATCAACACTTGATATTTGATAAGACAGTTCGACATACCTTGTTTACATCTGTGAGGCTCTCACCCAGCTTACTCATTTTCACCAAAGAATAATAATAGTTTTACTCAACGCATTATATAGCCGACTCATCTAACCCTTGATACTATTCTTTGTCTTTACAACTCGTGAAAGTAAATCACTTCTAACAACACAACCACCTCGTGCTAACCTTAATAGAGGATTTTCTCAATATTGTTCAATAATAAAAAAGATTTAAACAACTCAAGTGATTTAAATAATAAAGACATAAACAAAGACATTTGAGACAAGAAAATAACTCCTTAACAATGTAGCTTTTTTCAACGAAAGAATGAGAACTCGTTCACCAAGAAATATGTTGTGACTTTTCGATATTGTCACTGAAACATCCCATAAACAAAAGTAGACAAATCACCAAATAGACAAACGTTTCATCACCGAAATGTTATAATCAATAGAGCTACAAAA
This sequence comes from Erythroxylum carthagenense, assembly GCA_026413575.1. Taxonomy (NCBI): domain Eukaryota; kingdom Viridiplantae; phylum Streptophyta; class Magnoliopsida; order Malpighiales; family Erythroxylaceae; genus Erythroxylum; species Erythroxylum carthagenense. The sequence continues at coordinate 10,312 of JANZLD010456764.1, forward strand.
CACATAAAACTTGTTAGACATTTTTAATTAAAAACCATATCAAGGCAGCCCAGAAAAAATTACACAACAGATGGAAAACACAACTGCCCAATCTAGATAAAATCACCGAAAATATCCAGTTGCCTTAGATAAATATAATTACCGAAATAGGTTGTCAAATATAGCTCCAAAAAGTCATCAATGGAATATACATTTCACCACCGAAACACCCAAAAAGATAGCTGCACACTTGACAAAATTATTGCACTTTTTTCCCTCTAAAAAATGATGGAAGATCAGTTCAATTATTCACCCACATATGTAGAAACACAGCTACCAAGAATAGCTCAATGAAGCATGTAATTGCTTACACAAAAACAAAGAAACACAGTCGCACAAATTGATATATTTTCAACCAATTTTTTCCCCACAAAAACAATAACAAAGCTGTCCAAAAATTCACTCACCGTGGAGAAAACGCAACTGTCATGGATAACATTAATCCCACAAAATCTACTACCAAATATCGCTACAATCAATGAAATTTACAGTTGCCAAACATACAACTTGAATTATCGAATTACAACTACCAAATCACCAAAAATTCTGCACATTATCTTTAATAAGACATGATGATGTTATCCCAAATAAATCCTATCTTGTATAGGATTTTATTCTTCATGCTATCTTATTTTCCAAATATATCCACCTATGTTTTAATTACAAATAATGCCTAAAATTAATTAATAAAATATCTTTACAGATGCCAACTAAGTACATAAAATTTTCTTTCTAACTAACTATTTATATAGATTTCAAAGCATAATATTTTCATATTTTACTATTTATAAGGTGAAATATCACATGTCTACTTTTTTTAATAAATAAACATTAACTTTTGAAGTTAAAAATAACCAAATAAAGAAATAATAATTAAATTAATTAATTACCTATCATGAGATTTTTGGATGTACGTAAAATTGGGTTTGAGAATTGAATTACCTTCCATACATTGTGTACTCCACCATAATTATCATAATGAAAATTTCCATTCTTCTTCTCTCATAAATGTGAGCAAAGTCAAAATATATAAAGTTTGTATCTTGTTTTCTCTATTTTAGTGTTTTATTCTGTCCGTAATTACTTATTTCCTTAAACCAATATTAGTATTGGAGTATTTCAGCTATTAAACCCCATTTATTCCTAACAAACTAGTACAAGGGCTCTAGGCTTTGTATTGCTTTAAGAGAAGTAAAATGGAATCAAACTTTGACATCACAAGTTCGATCGCTCACTTAGTTTTACTCTGTGTTATATTAATATGAAAACTATCTCGACGACTCGACACAAAATATATTACAGAAAACATTGTTGGGGAAGGAAAATATATAAACTACTTTGAATGAGGACCAAAGAAAGATTAATAACACCTAACTAATAAGTTGATGTTCATAAAAGTACTATAAGAGGTTGTCAATGAAAATACAGTAGCATCTTTATGGAAGACGTTAAGAGTCACCATATTTTTCAAAGAGCGCCTGACCAGTAAGATGATCTTGTAACAACGCTTGTTAATGCTGCAAATGCAGAAATTACCTCCATTTAAACTCATCTTACTTATTTCAATTCCATTATAAAGGATATAGAAATATGGAGAATAAAATTAATGAAAAGAGTCAATCCCTACATTTGTTGGGTTTATTGTTGTTATCATATATATTTTACAAAAACTCTGGTTTATGGTAGGGAGACAATCACTATGAAAAATGCCAAGGCATCTTTATTTTCTGAGGAGTTCGTTAACCAAAAGGTTTTATAGTAGTTTTAGCGAAAGTATAAGAGCTTAATTGTTAGAGGAAGAATTAACGAAAGAACTTATAGTACTAGTTCATGACTCCATTATTACTAATACGCAGAGCATATCCTTAACAAAAATATTAGTAAAAATTTAATCTTATCAACCGACCCACCACCTATCTAATTAATGGAAGATAGAAAACCAAGTCTATTAAAAAGTATACTAAATGATACGTACTAAAGTAGACAATGAATTTGGGTGTTAATTATCAAATAAGAAAGGTATGAAAAATGCTATTTTACTCACTTAAGCATTTACCTAAGTTTGAAAGGCTTTGCAAATTTGGGGATTTAAAAAAGAAAGAAATTTAGTTGTGAATTTAGAAGGCATGTTGAAGAAGTGGAAATCCGACTGAATAGTTAGGAGCTTGAGATCTTACCTGAGCTTTAAAAAAAATTGGAATACATAAAATAGATTTTATGCTTTAAAATTTGAATGAAACATTTAAAGTTGGGTTATAAGGCTTGAAAATAAAATAAAATAAAGTGAAATATCTAGAATGGATCTTAGTATTTTGAAATGGAGAAAATGTCTAAAGTGATTTAATATAATTTGAAATGAAATTATTGATATGCGTACGGTTTGGTCTTAGCACTTAAACATAAAATAAAATAAAATGTCTAAAATACATTTTAGAGATTTCAAATAGAGAAAACCTTTAAATTTATATCTTATGGCTTGAAATTAATAAAAAATCTAAAATGAATATTTTGAAAATAAAATAAAATGAGGGAATAAATAGGGTTTCTGATTCATTACATGGGACTTCAAATAAAAATTGAATTTTATTTGGAGGTAGTGAAAGCATATGAATTAGTGACTTAGTACCTATGGCTAGGCTTAAACTTGAAAATTTTGTAGGCCTATGGTTTAATTTGGACTTGATTTTGTAAGTTTTGACGTAAATGATTTTGAATTTTTAAACTCAGTTTCTCATGTTCTTTTTATCTAATATTATCTTTTAATGATTTTTTTTATTGAGTGAATTCATCTTTATCACCTTATGCAATCACTTAAATATTGAAAAAAAAAAAGAAAAGGATTGTTTTTATGTTCAATATAGACTAGAGCCTATACTAAGTACTTGCTAATTACATGACTTAATGATTTGAAAATGTTTCATTTAATCTTCCTCTTGAAAACTAAAGCCTTAAGTGAGATATTTATCAATTTTAAAAATGTATGATTGGATTGTCGATGCCCTGAAAATTAATTCCAGTTATTTAACTTCTTGTAGTAGTCATGTAATCGGGTAGAATCTCAAAAGAACTAAAAACTAGTTTCTTAATTTCAATTAATAAAACAAAGTAAGGGTTTATAATTAATTAACTAATTATATAAAATTAATAAGGAATCAAATTAAATCAATTGAATATTAAAATGAGAAATTCAAGAGTACTTAAATATGATTCAAGGGAAATATTTCATCTAATTGTAACATTAATCATTGGTCTAAAAAAATATTTTTCGTAAGTCCAGCAGTTAGCCTTAAACATATTAGGATAGTCATAATAATTCTTAAAATTTTCTAAATTGATTAATTCAAACCCAGCATTCAAACCAAAAGTTACCATAAATTAATTAATTACGATAGCATTCCATATCAACTAAATGATAGCAATAAGCTTAGTCAAAAAGACTAGACCTTAAATTAAATAATTGAGATAACTAAAACTATTCAACTTAGTTTTCTTGTTTCTTATAAGTTGAATATGCAAATTCGTAAATATCCTATTTCCTATATGTACCAATCCTTCATGACAATTATGGGTCATTGAATTCATAGATAACTATAGGATAACCAACATTAAATTAATTTGTTAGATCAATCAATATTAATTATTTATAAAAATAAGAATAAAATAAAAATACTTGAATTAAAACATGAATATAAGTTTAGAACAATACCTCACAAGGTTATAATTAGAGTTTTGAATCTCATTGAATTAGAATATTTGGATTTAGCCACACACAACTTTAGTTTTAACATAAAAGATAGGAAAAAAGATGAAAGATTGAGAGAAACTTACTAAGAAATGAAAAAGAGAATGCTAGAGATGGTAGTAGACATGTTTTTGCATTCTTTTTCCTACTCAAAACCTAGTATACTTCTATCTTACAAAGATCCCTATCTAGAACAAATCCAAATCCCTACATAATAGCGATGGAAATAAGTTTCCAAATTGAATTCTAACTCTTGGAGTGAATATGAAATTAGGCACGATCTCGCTTTGTCCACTATAGTATTATGTTTTATTTTTTTTCAAAATTCGTGATTTTGACCAATAATGCTCCAATTTAATGCAATAGCCACTTGTTGTCTCCTAAAATAGAACAATTATTAATTTTATTATTTATCACCAAAATATATTCAAAACAAAAGAGATAATTTCAATTAACATAACTAAATAACATCTTATCAATTTTTCCTACATCGGACTCATGCTTGTCTTCAAGCATACATCAGTTCAATACATCAATCATACTCATAACAACCGCTCATCTTCTTTCATGTTATCCACAAATATCCCAAAATATAATAAACATTAAAAGTTTAGGATTAAAAAACAAATGAGAGAAAAGGCACTAATAGTAGACATTTTTAGAATTAAAACATAACATCTCATCAATTCCATCAAAATTAAATGAAACAAAACTTAATTCTCATGGATTTAACTCTATACACTCAAAGTGTTAGGGTCATTAAGCTTTCAAATTAAAACATAGCAAGTTATTTCCATAAGCTTGCTCATAAACCTTATCTCTACCACTCAGCAAAAATGAACCTATTGCATTAATCAAAGGGACTTGATGAGGGTTATAATGTGGTTTATGTAAGGTATGACAAAAAGAAGTTTTGAGGTTAAATAAATTGAAGGAAATCTTACAAACTTATCCATATAAGTTTCAACTTAAATTAATCCAAAACTCGTTTTATGTAAATAACATCCTTTTCAATCCCTTTTTCTTTTTTCTTTTTATTTTCTTACATGAACAT